>VALG01001372.1:0-20848 GCA_009835305.1 Ipomoea purpurea
ACTCTACAAAGAGAACTATAACTGTTAACCCCCACAATTGCTTTCTAAACAAATCTATTTGTCTAGCAATAAAATGGGGCTCGATCATCCACACTCATATTTAAACACATCCAAATTCAACGAGAAAAACTCAAATGTTATCCATGCACACAACATGTGCGTTTTCTGGTACAGAGCATTACCAGTTTAAAAGGGTAGCACTTTCAACGAGCCACACATCAAGAAGGCGCAGTGACACTGACACGGTTACCTCCGAAGACAACCGATCAGATGGCACCGGAGGCCAGCCCGTGGCATGGGGAACTCACGAGGCGGAGGGCTTCGATTTTGGTGCTCCTTGTTGAAACAGGTGTTATTGCTTGGTACTGGTTGTAGCTTTAATGACGTAAATCTGCCACCACCCCCTAGAGCTTGGAGACTATTGTCACGCACTCAGCATTCATGAACCACACCGGCCAAGTCCTCGCTGTGGCGTTAATTTTGGCACCAGAACTAAAAGGGCAATTGGTGCGGCCAAGAGTCAACCCGTAAAGTCCTTATTTTATAAATTACGGGTGTCCACGCTCACAACAATTTCCAAAAGGGTTGAGCATTTTTCACTCCTATAAACCCCTAAGACCAGTACTGGATCTTGGTCGTCTGAAACCTAGTGTTTTAATAAACATTATTAGTGCTCGTGGGGAACGCACTTTCTCGTTGGTAAAATTTGATAAAGCTGGTTGCAACAACCTTCTGTGTGCACGCAGAATCTTCGGGGTGTCATCCGCTTGATTTTAATTTTTAACACTAAATATTTGCACCGTTTCGCCACCAGGTACAAACGGCGGGTAAACTCAGGATCGTTTTCCAAGGGAAATCAAGTCAATCCAAGGGTCGGAGCACAAATCCATCGATGGGAAGAGAAATCTGCAAGGGGAATCCATAGTTTACAATACACAATGTGGAATAGTCGCTCATACAGGAAAACCGATATCTTATGTAGAAGGTCATAACATATTTATACTTTTGACCCCGAACTACGTGTAATCTCATTCCAGGCTATTCTAGCGAGCCATCCATTTAGTAATATATAATTATCAGACCACACATCCTTAGCCTTGATTTTGTATGAACTAACCCAAATACTATTTTACGCCGAAGTCCACCAATGACTTCTTTTCGAGCATAACGAGACCTTCACAAAAGAGAGTTCCGGGGGGTGTTGTATAGCACCCATATATCCACTGGGGATCCAATCTTTCATTCAATTGGCTTGTTCTCTTTTCCTCTTTTTCATGTTTGTTGCCTTGTTCTTCCTCCACTTTCTGATCTCTTGGTATTACTGTTAATATAAGCTTGCGAGGCAAGTAGATTGTCATTCTCAAATCTTAATTCTCTTTTTTCCTTAAGATGTCTTCCATCCTAAGCTTTCATTCTGGAGGACTTTTCTTAGGTTGTTGTGTTGTTTGTTTTGGTTTGAGGTGTTTAAGAGGTGAATGAAGTGGTGTTTGAGTAGACTGGAGCTGAGATCCACACAAGAAAAAGAAAAAGAAGTGGAAACAACAAGGTATAACCCCATGGATTCCCAATCTCTTTTGGACTCTGTGAAGTCACTGTTATATAGATATAAATGTGTAGAAATGCTAGATTGTTGTTGTTGTTGAGCTTTTAGTGATCTATTATTGATCTATGATGGATTTGTTGAGATTTGGAAGTGTTGGTTTGCGCTGAAAATGTTTACAGGTGATGAAGAAGATGTCTGGTGCACACAGAAGGTGCACCAGAACATCCAACGGAGCTAGCCAACGGACTCTGGTAAGGTCCGTTGGCTAGCCCGTTGAGTGGTGGACCATGGCAACGGGTCATGGCGAGGCCCGTTGCCAAACCCCGTTGCTTGGCGGGGCTGACTGGTGGGGCTTCTCAAGCCCCGTCACCAAGCCCTGCCAGGCCAAAATCAGTGTAATGCCGGGCCCTTGTGGCACAGCTACGTGTTGTTCGGACCGGGTGTCACAGGCCCTTGTGGCTCGGTACCTTGGGGCCGTCATGACGCACATTTGGACTTTGATTTCGTTGAATTTGGATTAGAATGAGCATTATGTGATAGATTTGTGAAGCAATTGTGTTACAGTTATGTTCCAGTGTATGAATTTGTGAAGTATCAGACTTGATCTTGCCTATGTGAGTTGCATGATATTATTTGATTGTCAAATGGGGAAGCATGAACATTAATTGAAAAAGTTTTGTTAGAAAAGCATGCCTAAGGTGATATGATTCATAGATATTATTTGTCAAATTCCAAGTATTTGAAGTGTACAGAGCATGTTAGTCTTGAATGTTATTATCCAGAGAATGAGTTTAAATTGAGCAATTTGAGTTCCAAATGCATGAGAATTATTTGCTAGTATTTGTCAGATTATGAATTTTCAAGCATGACTATGTGTCCTTTGAGAGTTCACAGTAATATACAGAATTGAAGTATGTTGTATAGTAAATTGCATTCCAAGCATATCATGTTATAAAGTGCATAAGTGGCCAACGTGAGCCTAAGTATTATTTTTCAAAACTCATGAGCATGTGGAATGTCTTTATCTTGTTGCATTGAGAATTTGTTGAGAAGTGACATGCATAAGTTTGCATAAGTAGAAGAGTTGCCTGAATATACTATCTATATAAGTGAGGTTTCGGAGTAAAAGAGAAAGTAACGTACATTGCGATCCGACAGATTTATCACGTAACACGGTGTATTTTCACGTTACGAGGTTGGAGACTGCCCGCAGGCTTGGAATCCTGGTTAGGGGGTGTGCACACTAAAAGTACGATACCTGATTCCACAGAGAAAACAAGCAAGAAAGAAAGATTAAGAACCAAGAGAGTGATTCTGTGGGCGATTTGAGTATGTGGCCGGCTAGATTGCCGAGCCGGTTAGGTCCATTCACGATTCGTGAAGATCTACCTCCCCACGAGTTAGAGGTTCCGTAGCTACGGAAGTGGCAAATGCACGAGATTGCACTGTACGCTAGGGCTTTGCTGCGGCGGGGTACCTGCCTCGCACAAGAATAGAAACGAGAAGTATGAGAAAGTTTGAGCAATAAAGAAATCGAGTCAAGAGACTCAAGAGAAAGAAAGTGAGTCATTGCGACTCTAAGAAAGTGAGTCATTGCGACTTTAAGAAAGAAAGAGCAAGCGAGTCCTTTTGACTCTAAGAAACCTCCATAGAAAAGTATTTTATTTACAAACGAGTGTATAAGTATACATATCCTATTGCATAGATTGCATAATGAGAATGTTTGCACGAGATTGTATATTGAGTATGATTGCCTTAGTTGCATATTGAAGTTTGATATTTCTAGTTTGCATGATGAGGACTTGAAAGCATGAGAATAATTTCTTATTGACTGATAGCACGAAATTGCTTGATAAGTTTACGTGTTAGCATGAGTTGGTTATTGAAGCGTTTATATATACATAGTTGAGACTTGCTACGTTAAAGTGTGCGATAGTATGAGCATGTTGTTAGGTTTGATATCATTGAAGTATGCCTATTTGATATTTTAGGTTGAGCATATAGAAAGCTTTGTGTTTTATATTAAGATTTTATCTAAGTGATTGAGATTGTTTAGTTTTGGGATTGTGAATCAAATGTTTTTCCAAAGTATATACTATAGTATTTTACATGGTTGAGTGGAGTTATACTTAGCTTCGTGCTAACGGGTGTTTTCTACTTCTTTATTTGCAAAACCCCTTTCAGGTGGGCCCAACTCTTGAGAGTGCTCGAGTTAGACTAGTGTAATTAGTTGCTATGTAGTCTAAACTCTTGATCTATTATTGATGTTTTGAGATTTGGATGTAGACACTTTTTTTTTTTTTTTTTTTTTTTTTTTTTTTTTTTTTTTTTTTTTGGTGATAGACACCGGGGTACTATTTCCCCTAGTTACTTTAATGTAGTAAATTTCGGATGTTAGTTTGACTTGATGTTTAGTTTTACCCTTAGCTTGTGCAATCACCGTGGGAAGGTGGTTGTGGCGGTGACACTCCTTTAAGTTATTAAATAGGTTTATTTCTACTGCTTAATTTATCTTTTAAAGGTTTAGTTTGTTAAGTAAGTTTAAGAAAAAAGGGGTGTTACAAGGAAAGCGGTTTTCACATCCATTTGTTGCAACTCAAATTAAAATGTGCAACTAATGCCAGAATGATTCGAAGTGAATATTTCTTGATACAGGAAAAAGGTTTCATTGTAATCGATTCCTTCTTTTTGAGTAAATCCCTTGGCAACAAGTCGGGCATGTATCTCTCAATGTTGCATTGTTGCCTAATGAGTTTCTTTTAGTCTTAAAACCCATTTACATCCAATGGCCTTGGCTCATTAGGCAACTCAACAAGATCCCAAACTCCATTGTAGGATGTCAATTGTACCCGCACCGACGGGGAACCCGATTCCCGCCCCCATGGGGACAAAAATAGGGGATAGGGGATGGGGATGGGATAATTTTGAATTCCCCGCCGGGGATGGGGGCGAGGATGGGGAGTACTCTCCCCGCCCGCCCCGTCCCCGATATATATATATATATATTATATTATATATATATATATATATTATATATATATATATATATATATATATATACATATATATATATATAGTATTATATATATATATATATTATTTTATTTAATATTTTTAATGTTTTAATTTTTTTATAACTTATTAATGGGTGGGATTCCCCGTCCCCGAATAATATCCCCGTGGGGATGGGGATGGGAGAGTTTTCCCTTCCCCGGCAGGGATGGGGACGGGGATGGGGAATGAGAAAAAAGTCGGATATCCCCGCCCCACCCCGCCCCGTTGACATCCCTACTCCAGAACTGTGCACAATTTGTGGCTCGAGAGAATGTTTCAGGATCATATTCAGCCCCTATGTCAGATTCTTGTAGATACGAAACATAATAACTAGGAACTGCTGATCACCTTATCCGAGTAGACCGTCTTAAGGTTGGACCCCCATTGCCTAGTACAGGCTGCGGGGCAACTACCTCTTTAGGAACCGGTGGCAGTTCTTGAATTAGTTCAGTCTGCATCGCTCAGAATTTTGCTGTATATCTTGAGTTGGTTCAACCATTGGTTCGAAATCTAGTTCAGACGATTGCTGTAAGTCCTAAACTGGTTCTTCCAAAGGTTGAGTCTCAACAGTTTGTGGAACCTCAACAGTAGGTGGTATATCTTGCAGGCGGACTAAAGGAGCATTGCGGAAAATACAACCCCACCAGATGACGTAGAAGGTCGAGAGTTAATATGATCGAAGGAAGGAACTAAGTCCTTAAACCGATCACTTCCCACTAATCGAGTCATCTTCAAGAATTTTAGCATTCCTTGATTCCACTATCCTAGTAGTATGAGATGGACAATAGAATCTATAACCCTAGAAGATTGTGCATATCCAATAAAGAAAGTACTAATCGTCCTTGGGTCAAGTTTATTCTCGTATGGGTTATATATCCTCACCTCAAACGGACATCCCAACACGCATATGTTGCAAACTCGGTTTCAACCTTTGAATAACTTAAACGGTGTCTTAGGGACAGCCTTGGGTTGGAACACGGTTTATATATACGTTGTCGTCTTAAGTGCTTCATCCCACAACGACTTCGGAAGCTTAGAGTTGCTAAGCATACTCCGCACCATATCCAAAAGGGTCCGGTTTTTTCTTTCAGCTACACCATTTTGGTCCGTAGAACCAAGCATGGTGTATTGGGCAACAATTCCCATGCTCTTGAAGAACTTAGCATATGGACCAGGTACTTGTCTATTCTCAACTATATCTACCATAGTATTCACCACCCCTATCAGACCTAACTATGTGTATGTTCCTGTTACATTGGTTTTCAACTTCAGCTTTAAATGATTTAAAGGCATCAATGCTTCATGTTTATGATGAGGTAAATACCAATAGGAAATTCTTGAGAAGTCATTCAATGAAGGTGATGAATATTTTCTGACCAGGTATTGTCATACTCAGGACAACATATTCAGTATGAATAATTTCCAAAACGTTGTACTTCTATTGGCACCTTTTCTTGACTTGTTTGTCTCTACCCTTAATGCCAGTCACATGAAAGTCTCAAAGTCAGTATGTCATAGAGTTAAGAAAATACTTCATCCTTTACCAACCTTTTAATACGCTCAAGGGAGGATATTTCCTTAATCTCCGATGCCACAACATTTGAGAAAATTGTCTAATACTGCCCGTTTGTGTCGTTTTGAACGTGTAAAGGAACTTGTAAACTGAATCAATTCTTTAAATTTAAGACGGAAAAGACCATCAGCAATGTTCACAGCTACCAACACAAGTAGATAATGAATAACTTGAACATGGTATTACAATTCAAAAGAATATCCGAATGGTACAAGGTTCTGATACTGAAACTAAAATTCCTAGAAAAACTAGAAACAATAAAATGTCATTTTCTAAGTCAAACAAAACCATTATCCAAAGATAAATTGCAAACTCCGGACAGCTTCTATTTGGTGATGCAATCTTGTTTCATGAGAAGATGTTACACTCAATCCCATCGGCCTTCTCCAGTTTTTGTCATATCCTGCAAAAGAGTTTGCAATGTGAATTGTTCACTACATGGAAATTTATGAAATTTCCGGGACCACCTGAAAAGTTATTCTTAAATCAGGTAATACCAAAAAGTGGTCGGAAATAGCAACAAAGGTTTTTCCGGATACAAGTGGTCGGAACAAGGCTTTCAACTTGATTTAAGATCACTTTCGGGTGGTCGGAAATTCCATAATTTCCAGTAGTGGTTGAATCAGTGTCAACTCACCAGGAATTAGTATTAACTTCTGGACATATTAGATTCGAAAAAACAAAAAAAAAAAAGAAGAGAAAAATGTTACCTTTTTGACATCCATTTCTATTAAACTTGCATACAATCTTTACTTCATGTGTCCCTTACTTTTTACAAAAGAAACAGTTTTGGATATCTTTTTAATAGGTCCTGCTTTAGGGGTTAGCTTCCCCTTAGCAGCCATGGTAAGTCCTTTTAGGCTTTCCAGACTTTCTCTTAGGCCTTGTTGTGGCCATTAAAGCACTTTCCCCAAGCTCAGTCATAAGTCGTGTTTCCTCTTGATTAGACATGGTAATCAATTCATTGATAGACCATTCTTCCTTATGTGTATTATATGAAATTTTAAACGCGTTATATTCCTTAGATAGGGTATTTATGCAAAGGCACCATAAAGGCATCTGGAAGAATAATTTTCAACTTCTTTAATTGAGCCGCAATTTCCCTGAGTTGCATAATGTGTTTCTGCGTTCCCTTGACAATGGAAAGATGCATATTGATAAACTTCATTATCAGGGTACTTGCCAAAGATTTGTTCGCATCAACAAATTGCTCATCGACGGCCTTGAGTAATGGCTTAATTTCCTCAACTTCATCGACGTGGCCACGAATCACTTTGGCAATTTTGGACTTAATGAGAAATACGCCTAAATGATTGGCTGTTTCCCATTGCTCGTATAGCATTTTTTGTTCCTCAGTGCTTTCCGCAGTAAGCTAAGGAGGCTTCTCATTGCGGATAGCATAATCAAACCCTAATATTCCCAAATTCAATAGAACAACGTCTTTCCACTCTTTGTGATTATCATCATTAAGGAAAGATAGCGATATCAATAGTTATTGATTGAGTGATTGGAAGAGTGACTGTAAAAAGAAAATTGAAAGCTTGGTTAGAATTTTTTCGAGGCACAAAATTAGAGAGAGATACTGAAGTACATAATATTACCAATGTAAAATTATGCAAAAGATAAATTCGGATGCCATAAAAATTGCATGTGGGCTAAATTTTTACGCATAATGAATCTATCCAACTGAATGGTAGAAATGGATGGGTGCGATTTTAGTTTTTCCACCCTTAATGACAAAACTACCAAAATTATATGCCGATACATAGTCCCTTTGGGCAAATTATGATCATAGTATGGTATTTAATCCTAATTAACCTACAAATATAACAAAATTGCCCGTGGGCTAAATTTTGCCATATCACGCAGAATTAACTACAATATTTTTGCATTAACTTTATGTGAGTAAAACTTAATATGTAATTTTGGTAAATTAAAGATGCTATGACTACTCAATTAATTAAACCAAGGAACATAATCACATTAGCAAGAAAGCCTAATAAACAAACAGATTAAACCAAAATATGATAGACAATCCTTAGGTATACTCCCAGGAAAGTGGTCGAGACGAAGCTCGATTAAAAACCAACTCCTTAGACAGAGTAATGTCGCAAGGGGACTAGTAGCAACAAGGCTTTTAAGCCAGGCCATAGAACTAGTATTCCTCCCCAAGAAACTTCCCTAATTCATGCCCTCTCATTTTTGAAATAAATCGTTTGAGAGATCTAAAGAGTATAGTTTCACCTATGGATAAGGTTTTGAATAGGGTAAACTACGAATATATTTATGTACTTTATGTCATTTAGGAACTTTATAAAACACGAGTGGAGTAATAACTGAAGGAGTGAGTAACAATATGCTAATCTAACTTGAAAGACACTAATTCACCTAAAGGCACTAAATCATGCAAAGCTACAATTCAGACCTAAACGGCTCTAATTTTTTCTTAGTGAACATGCTTTTCTACAGGCATAATTATAACAGTCAAATAATTATTGCACTAAAGAGATAAATAGCATGCTCAGATTATGCATATTACTCACAAATACTCCACAATTAAATTGCAAATACTTAAAAGACAATTTAATCTGAAACATTATTAATTAAATTCACTGAAAATTAAAATCTGAATAATTATTCAAAGTTGAATAATAATTTAATAATAGACTTAATAATAAATAAAAAATCATTTGGATAATTTAATTAGAAGAAGTCCAAATATGATGAAGATATTAAACTTAAATAATTGATGAAATCCAAATATCATTTAGGTCTGGCCCAAAACCAAAACAGGCCCATAAAATAATTTTTTTGTTTATAATAATGAGCTCAGGTCTAGCCCAAATGGCCAGACCCGGCCATTACATATCATCATCCATCTTCTTCGTCGAACTTAGAGCGCAGACCAGCGACACAGGGCGGCACAGGAGACGAATCAGTAGCCAAAAAGGTCCGGCGTCGCCAGATAGGGGAGTTGATAGCAGCAACGCCGCGCCACCTGGCTCCGCGCAACGCTAAAAGCCACCGCCGCCGTCCGTCCGACGTAACCTTGTCGCGAATAGTCCAACCAAACACTCCGGAGAGCATGACGATTTTTAAGGTCGTTGTTAGATATATTAAATATAATATATTTTATATAATATATATTAATATAATATATATATCTATAAGATATATTAAATCCTATATATAATAAAGCCATATGGTCTTGTGAATATTAAATGGTGATAATCACCATTTTAATTTTCACAAGACCATAATAATATTGTTAATATTATGTTACAATTAATACCACAACATCTTTTATTATTAAAAAAAAAAAAAAAAAAAAAAGCACACACACTCATCATTTGAAAAATAAAATAGCTATATATTATATAATCATATAAAAAATTACTTTGAAAAAATAAAATAGCTATATATGTATATATTATATAAAAAATGTGTTCAATTAGAGTTTAAATTTACTCATACAAAATTTAAAATTTGCTTTCTAAATGTAGTTATCTTAGTTATTATTTGTATTGTGAAAATTATAATATAGATGAAATACAATTAAGAATAATCAATGTAATTATGTAAATTCTCTCTATAAGTTTATTTGAATATGCACATAATTAGATATTATATTAACCATACAAAATTTTAATTTTAATTTAATGTATATTTTGTATTCTATAAAAATAATAAATACTTGACCAATGAAGCTCAAAAATATTATTATATTAAACATTTAAATATATTTTAATTTTTATTTATTTATATTTATAATACTAATTTTTTTCCGTGCATCGGCGCGGGTGAATTACTAGTATAATTATATCTATATATTATTTATATATATTGAGAAGAGAGAGATGGAGGAATAAATAATCTTATTCACTTGATGATTAATGAATGAACAATAGCAACCTATTTATACTAAAGGATAAGCTAATGAATGAACAATAGCAAACCTATTTATACTAAAGGATAAGCTAACAAATTACAGCTAGCTAAAAATTAGGCAATAATCACTTAATGCTCCATGCATAGCCTACAAATCAAGGCCATCACCTGCATTCCCACCGTACACACCCATTACTTCCCATTAATTAACGAACTAATTATTTAATTAACAACTAATTAATTCTTGATTTAACAATTATAATAATAATATTATTATAACATTGCCTCCTTTAAACCAAGTTGGATATTTGGTCATCCCAATATCTCTTTCTTCAATTTAAGAAATGTCTCCGTCTTCAAGTTGGATATACTGACTTGTATTTCGTTCTGTAAAGCACTTGACTCCAATTGACTTCTTTTCAGGAGGTAATTCTGTTAATTCACAAGTACGACTCTTTTCAATGGCACGAATCTCCTCATCCATCGCCTTAAGCCAATGAATTTTCTTTAGCAGCCTCCTCAAGGATAAAGGGTCACAATCTGCAAAAAGAGAAATTTGAATAATCTCTTCATCCTAACAGGTCATTATCTGACCCAAAACATAATCCTGCAAGCGAGCTGGTAAGTGGCGCTCGCGCTGGAGATCGACGAACTGACGACTCTGGTTTGTGAAGGAAACTGGACAGTATCTGGAATTGGTTGCTCATCAACAATATTTTTAACAACTGGAATAATAACTGAACTTTCTCTTTATCTAACCAATCCCAGGCACCATATTCATCAAAGTGACATCACGACTTATAACAACCTTCTTAGTTTCAGGATTGTATAGTTTGTAAGCCTTTGAAGCGTCACTATAAACCAATGAATATATACTTCTCACCTTTATCATCCAACTTCTTTCTCAACGGATCTGGCACAAGTGCATATGCCAAACATCCAAAAACCTTTGAGATATTTGATAGAGGATTTTCTCCCACTCCAAGCTTCTTCAGGTGTCTTAATCACGGTACACTTTTAGTTGACACCTATTCCACACATAGACAGCACAAGCAACAGCTTCTGCCCAAAAAGGTTTAGGCAGATTCTTGGATTTCAACATGCACCTCACCATATCCATGATAGATCTATTCTTCCTCTCAGCCACTCCATTTTGTTGTGGAGTGTATCTAGCTGTCATTGGTGCTGAATACCCTTTTCTTTCAGAAAATCATCACAACAATATATTCTGTACCTCTATCAGTTCTCAAAGATTTTAATCTCATAACCACTTTGCTTTTCAACAAAAGTCCTTAAATTGTTTGAAAACCATCACATGCTTCAGACTTTTTGCTTCAGAAAGTAAACCCATGTTTTCCTACTGAAATCATCAATGAAAGTAATAAAGTACTTACAACCTCCATGGTGAGGGAACCTCCACAAACACAGGTCTGAGTGAAACAATCTCCAACTGCTTTTGTGCGCTCTCCTTGACTTGCCCACGGGAAAGGGATCTCTATGCTTCTTCCCAATCACACAAAATCTCACAGATACGATTAGGGACATTCACAACAGGTAATCAGAAACAAGTTCTTTCTTGAAGATAGTTAATCCAGAGAAATGAAAATGCCCAATCGCATATGCCATAAACCATTATCATCGCAAACTTCAGAATTAAAGCAAGCAATTGGAGTATGCTTAATTTTAAAAGGAAATAGTCGATTTTGTGGCATATTTACCTTTTGCAATCAAAAACTCTTTAGCATCTTGCAATGGTACAACACCCTGGAGGCAATATCTATCTTATAATCATTTTTTCTGGACAACTGTCCCATACTCAAACAATTTGGTGTAATTCAGGGTACATAGAACACATCAGATATAAATAATTTTTGAGTACATTCCTTCAACTGAATAGAGTTTTACATATTTCCCAAAATTGGCACTTTGACTTATTGCCAATGTACTTCAGACGAACTGATTTCATCCATTTCAGAAAAAAAGTCTTTCTTTCCAACATATGGGTTATAACACCCAGTTCTAAAAACCATATGTTTTTATCTGCGAAAAACTATCGCCTTGCTAAAAGTAAATTTCAGAACTCTCAGCAGGTGTTTTTCCCAATGTTGCTTGATTTCCACGATTGTTGTCTCATTATACCAACAATCTCAATCTTGTGCCATACTTGCCACAATTGTAGCAACATTGAAATGGAAATTTTACCTTGTTTGGTATTACCTCCACCTCTTCCTTGGTTGGAGTTTACCACGTCCTCCTTCTTGGATGAAGTTACCCACGGGCCTTTCCACTAGATCCTCCTCTTCCTCTTGCCACGACCTCTCCAGATCCTCCACCTCTTTGGTATCAGAGCCAGTCAACTTTCAACCCCGAAATATTTTCCATAGTGAAAATATGACACAAATCCAATATTGTATGGTCGGGTCCCAAATTAGACGGGAACTCGTTTACAATTATTGGAAATTATCGATGTCTACCACATTTGCAGCTCAAAATCTTTGGAATTCTGTTGATCCCTGTTACAGAAGGAGCTGAAGCAGACGCATACGGCCGGATAAAATTGGCCTGGGTCGATTCACCAAGTGTTCATTATTCCATTTTTGGAAATTAGCTCGTGCTCAAATAGCAAAACAAGTTGGATGGGGACATCTTAAAGGTGTTCAACACAAAGGAGTTGAGTCGGCGCAGGAAGTCTTAAGTTGGCAAGTCGTTGAGAAGGTTGTACGATAATTGGTGGATGACCCTCTATAGAAACGGTAGATGCGTATTTCATCGTCTTATTGATATGGTGAATAAGATGGGTTATTACGAAGATACATTGCAAGATGGTGCAGTGGTTGAACAGTTCTTCGAACTATGCCGATGAAGTATGACCATGTGGGGCTTCAATAAAGACGTCACAAAACCGAGCTCTTATCAATTGCAGAGCTGAAGGTATGGTAAGAAAGTAATGATGGACAGGGAATTGCGTCAATCGAACACTAGCTGAAGAAGCTTTGAGAGTCAAGTCGCCCTTAATGTGACTGGCACTATCAAAGAGGTGGAGGATCTGGTAGAGGTCGTGGAAGAGGAAAGAGGAGGATCTAGTGGAAGGGAGCGTGGGTAACATTCAATCAGGAGGGAGGACGTTGGAACTCCACCAAGGAAGAGGTGGGAGTACCTACAACATGCGCCAATGTTCCGTCTCCATCACCGGGAAAATTAAAAAAGGTTAGGTCCATTGTTTGACCGATAAATCTCAAATTAAACCGATCCGAAATGTAGATTGCAGCGCTTTGTCTCACCATCAACGCTTGCCACCAGCGAGGTACTAAAGGACCAGCGATCAGAATCCATAGCGACCGAACCAGTGAGCTAACATTTAATTATCCATACTTTTTTTTTTTTTTTTTTTTTTTTTTTTTTTTTTTTTTTGTTTCTTATGCAGAATAACAAAATTTCCCGCGCCCGATATAAATTGCATGTAAATATTCCAAATATTATCTCAATATATATCAATGGTTACACATATTCAAATGGTTAATCCATTTTTGGTCTAGACTTATTTAGGTTCGCCATTTTTCATCCTCACTTAATTAAAATTGGGCTTTAGTAGCCACGTTTTCCAAGGGTGACACTTTTTTGCTCCTCTGTGAACTTCTCCGTCTCTTGCCGTCTATTGAGAAGGCAAACATGTTTTTATTGGTCTCTTCTCTTCCTTATATTTCTTCTTCACATGAGTGTATGTCGTCAACAGAACAGGGTTAGGGTTAGGGGAACATTCTGAAATTCTCAATGGAAGGATGAAGGTTTAGTACGCATCTTCTTCGAGTTCTTCACACGGAGAAAGACTTTATATGTATGGGGGAGATGGATTTCAACCGAAGTTTTGCAATGTGGTCAAGAACTGTTTGAGAACTCATGGACAAGCAACCCCGGTTAGGAGGTACTGGAATGCTCGGGACTGTAAGGGTTATACTTGGAAAATTCCATAATTGGTTTTTTTTTTTTTTTTTTTTTTTTTTTTTTTTTGCTTAAAATTTGTTTTGTTTTTTGCAGAGTGCATTAAATTAATTTACTGGAATTTATAATTGTGTGTAGTGGTTTTGATTGCTATTGTTACAAATTTCCAGATTTTTTTTCTGCTATACGTTTTGTGATTTATTTATTGATCCTCCAATGTGCCCTAGGTCTAGATGATTTTTTTTTTTTTTTATTTTTCGGGGCTCTGATATAAGAGGAATTTATTGAAGAGAAATAGCAATCTTTAAAGGTTTAAAGTGTTCCAAGAGGGGAAGATGGTGATTTGTTATTATGTTTTATCTATTTTGAGCAAAAGATGTAGTCAATGAAGATTGCTTGTTGTATGGGTTTGTATTGTTAATTGCTTATTCTTACCAGTGGTAATGGAAAAAATGCGATTTTTAGGTTTTATTGAATGGGGTGTATTTGCTCCCATAAGTGTTCTGCAGTGTGTTGTTTTTGACATAAGGAGTGTTATGTTTGCTTTTTTTTTTTTTTTTTTTTTTTTTGTTGTATTACAGTGTTATGCATTGTTAATTGAATTTTCGGACAATGGTAATTTTTTTTATGAATTTGGTAATTTTTGGTAATGGTAACTGTTATCGCATTATTTCCAAGTTATTCTTGTTCATCTTTTAAGGAATGTGGTAGTGTTAATTGCCTAAAAAAGTAGCAATTTCTAAGGCATATCAAAGAACATAAAATAAAAGGATTCCATTGTTCAGATATAAGCCATACAAGCATGTCATTCCAATTGATTCAGTTCATCATGTTAGCAAAAAACCATTTGATTCCTGTACCATTATATATGCCATTATTATATTTAGCAGTTTCACAAGCTACCAAAACATAGCTACATCCAAGTTTGAGTTTCACAGTAGCCTACCAAAAACTAAATCCATTTATCCAGATTTTTTCCATAATACAACCAATTTCAGGTATCACAGCTACCAAAACATCTTAGTCTCGAAGTCAAGTTTTTTTCAATGTTTAGTGGTGTGTCCCAGTGTGTTTTGTGAACCTTTTTTTTGAGATTTGTTTGGATCTTGTCCTCTACGACAGGTTTGTCATAGGTATTCTTCCATCTTCTTTGTTTGGATTTTAACCTAATGTTAGTCCTGATTTGGGTGGCTGGGTCTGAGCTGGTGCCAGAACAGGGTATATTTGAGTGCTTGAGGTGTGGCCTGACTGGTGCTGAGTCTGAGATGGGTTGCCAGAGCTGGTCTACTGAGTGCTTGAGGTGGGCCTGATTTGTGGTGAGTCTGAGATGTGCAGAGCTGGTCTACTGAGAGCTTGAGGTGGGCTGATGGTGCTGAGTCTGAGATAGGTCCCAGAGCTGGTCTACTGAGTTGTTGGAGGTGGCTGATTGGATTGCCTGGGTCATTCTTTCGGTGCCCGAGCTGGTCTACTGAGAGCTGAGGTGCCTGATTGGTGGCTGAGTCTGAGATGGTGCCGAGCTTGTCTACTGAGTGCTTGAGGTGACCCTGAATGTATGCTGGGTCATGCTTGGTGCTTTGAGGTCTTCTGGATTGGTGCAGAGGTTGGTCTGACTTAGGGATGTCAACGGGCGGGGGCGGGGGCGTGGGTACTTACCCCCATCCCCGCCCCCGACTTTTTATTCTCTTCCCCATCCCCGTTCCCAATCCGCCGGGGAAGGAAAAAACTCCCCCCCCATCCCCATTCCCCACGGGAATTATTCGGGGACGGGGAATCCCCACCCGTTAATAAGTTATAAAAAAATAAAAATTAAACATTAAAAAATCATTTAAATATATAACGCATATATATTCATCCCCAACTTAAAGTACTATTTTATATATTTACAATTACATGTTATTTAAATAGTGCATTTCCTAAGCATGACATACACTGACAGTAAATATATATTGTATCAAAGTAATACATTGTATTATAGTATATTTATATATTATATATATTATATATATATATATATATATTATATTTATTTATACTATATAATATAATATATTATATTATATATATCGGACGGGGGGCGGGGCGGGGGACAGCACTCCCCATCCCCGGCCCCATCCCCGGCAGGGGGATTCAAAATTGTCCCCATCCCTATCCCCCGATCCCCTATTTTTTATCCCCATCCCCGTCCTCGTAGTGGCGGGGAATCGGGTTCCCGTCGGGTGCGGGTACAATTGACATCCTAGTCTGAATGGTGCTTGAGGTGGTGAAGACTGGTGCCAGAGGTGGTCTGACTGGTGCTTGAGGTGGCCTGACTGCTTTGAGGTGGTTGAGTCATGCTCGGGCCTGAGATGGGGTTATTGGTTGCTGAGTGATCCCAAAGATACCTTCTGGCTGAGTAATAGAGATTTCTTCATGCTGAGTGCCACCAAACCTGCCATAGGTGCATTGTGGTCAAACAAAGCTGCAAAATCTGTTGCTTCATTCAGAAATCTACATTTTCTTCTATCAAACCTGAAGATGCTTGTGAGTAGGCACAAGGTTGAACTGGTGGGGCAGCAACATTTTTCTTCTTTCTGTTCCTTTTTTTTTTTTTTTTTCTTTGGAGCCAGCTACATAATCAGGAGAAGAAAACACAAAATTACTGCAATGCTGGATCATCTGGTAATAATCAGAGAAGATAATAAAACATTAATGCCAGCTACATAATCAGTCAACATTACCTTTCTTTGACTTGTAGTTGGATCATCTGGGCATGTCCTAGAGTTATGGCCTATTTTGTTGCATTTCTTGCAATGCTTAACAAGCAAACTTGGGTTGACATGTGTGTCATCTTTGGTCATTTCATCTCTGCCTCTCTTCCTCAACTTTCTTGGTCTTCCAGGCTTGCTATTGTACAGAGGTGGCAATGGTGGTTCTTAGTTTGAAATGGGCCATTCTTTAGGACCAGCCAGTGGCTTAATCCTTCCCCCATATGTATTCAAGTAGTTGGTAATAGAATAACAAGGGTCTACATAATGATGTACTGGACCATTACCATGTCTAATCCAAATGGCACTCACAGCATGCTTACATGGTATCCCTGTTAAGTCCCACTTTCTACAGCTACAAGTACCCCTAAACAAATCCACAGAAGTGCTGCTCTATCCCCTAACACTGACATGCACCTTATCTCAAATAAGTTTTCATCTGCTTGATTCCCTAAACACCCACTGGCATCCTTCTCAACAGATTCTATCTTTTTCATTATGTTAGGACAGAAATGACCTTTCCATTTCACAGGTTTTTGTTTATTTTCAAAGAACTTTGTCATCAATAATTTCCTAATACTTTCTAGACAATAAATCAGAGGTTGTTTCCTTGCATCTACTATAAGGGCATTGAAACTTTCAGAAATGTTGTTAACTAAGGCATCACTTCTAGCAAAAGGGTGAAATGTGACCTTGACCATTCTGAAGGGTGTTTATCTCCTAGCTACTGATAAGCCTCTTCACCCAACTTCCTGAGTTCTAACATAGCTTCTCTGAAGCTGTTAACTGTAGTTGCCTTGGCTGCTGTCCAGAGTGCATCCTTCATTGCTTTTCCTTGAAATCCTGCAAGCTTCATGTTCCCATGAAGATGCCTCACACAAAATCTATGTGAGGCATATGGAAACACTTCTTCAAAAGCTGGTAGAAGCCCTTTCTGTTTGTCTGCAACCAATTTAAAAACAGAAAAACATATTACAGATAAGGAGAGTATAATACATTACAGTGGTATGGAGATAATTGTTTAATTGTTTATACCTGAGAATATAATGTAAGCTGGTGTTCTGCTTCTCGAGTGATTTCCAGGTCTGTTTTAATGAAATTCAAGAACCAGATCCATGAATCCTTGGTTTCTCCTTCAACAATGGCATAAGCCAGTGGGAAGATACTGTCATTCCCATCAATCCCAATAGCTGTTAATAATTGACCTCCAAAATTTGTTTTTAGATGACAACCATCAACTCCAATTAGCTTCCTACAGAACTTATATCCCTCCTTTGAAGCCTCCCAGCAGAAATACATCCTTAGAAACCTAGGTTTTCCATCATATAGTAAGTCACTTACCTTCACCTTGCATGTAGTGTTAGGGTTTGTTTTTTCAATCTCCAACTTGTAGCTCCATATTTTGTTGAAAAATTCAATAGCTTCACCTTCAATGACTTCCTTTGCCTTTCTCATAGCTCTATAGGCTTGCTTGGTGGACAAATCAAACCCCTCATCTGCTTAACCCTCTTTCTAAATTCTGCAGTGGTCCAGTTGCTATTGCCACCAATCTCTTTCATCCATCTCTTTGCAATCCTAGTTGATTTAACCATGGTGTTCTCATAAACCCAACCACAGCCATCATGCAATTCATTATAACTGTCAATTCTCCCCATGACAAGGCATTTTTAACTTTCCAAAGATTAATTCTGAAGGGCAACCAACTTGTTTCCATTAACATTGACTCCTCTTGCCTCCTAATAAACTTCATTCCCTTTACCATTGGTTGAAACCATAATTCGTGGACTGCATTTTGAATTCTACCTTTGATGCCAAATGTTAAACCAACACCAAAATTTTTGGGGTCGCATTTGAGTGGTAGACCTACATTCTGGCCATTTCATTTTGCCATTCTTATCACTGTCCTTACACTATCTTCATCAGACAATGTAGACCATGATCATTGTCTTCAACGCTAGTACTGTCCCCATCAATTATGGTTGTCCAACTTTCTGTTACCCCAGTGTTGAATCTTGAATAGATCTCGAATTCTGCGGGTGGAGAATTAACCACCCGCCAGTTAGGGGAAGTAAGGATGAAGAAATCAAGGGATGAGAAAAATATATATTGTATGAAAGTGAATTAGAAGGTTTTTAATTGTCATCTCGAAATAGAGAATACAGCGCCTAATAAAATGCTAGAAGACTACGCAATAGGAACAAGGTTTCCGTATGCCTATACTTACTAAATCCCAAGATTTGCCTATCTATAGGAGCTTCCAAATATTATATTTTATATTCAATAAGCACTCCCCTCAGTTGGAGCATAGATTTGTAGGCATGCCAACTTGTTAACAAATAGTTGTAACCCAAAAATACCATAAATACGAACTACCTTAATCCATTTAGGGACACCCCTTAGAAACGAAAGCTTTTCTATAACATCTTCGGTCCTGCTGTGGTATGGATGTGCAACACAAGAAAACTTTGTCAATACACCACATAAATCACTCATGACCTTGTACCCGGGCCTAGTACACGCCACCCAAAGGGGACGCGTACGAGCGGAGACAACAAGCACTGGGGGAGATGACACTGCCCTGAGGCAAAAGCGGGGACGGCTGACCAAGGCCGAGGATACTCCCGGCACCACAACGGGGCAACGTCGGGGAGCGGACCACATATGAGCGACGCGCAGGCGGCCAAAACGGGTGGAGGCGGGGCGGTGCGCCGAGGAAGGGAAAACCCAAGGAGGCGACCCACACCAGAACAGAGCTCCCACGAGGAGACGGAAAGCCCAGGGACCACAAGAAGGAACCAAACAACAGAGGCACAAGAGAGAATAAACCAAAAGCGGAGACCAGGTGGAAGGGAGGGAGGGAGGGCGGGGGGGGAGAAGAACCACCACCGCCAGGGACGCGGGAGCAAAGAGGGGAGAACAAAGAACAGGAGAAGGAAGAGAGAAGGAGAGGAAAGGAGACAAAGAGAGCGGGCTCGCGTAAGGGATTGGCGAGGACGGCGAGCGACCGCGAGAGAGACTCGAATATGGAGAAGATAGGGAAAATAATTAAACCGATCTAAAAATAATACATTATCTCAACTCTTTTCTTAATAACATATTTACACTCAACAATAAAAAAAAAAAAATCACACTCCAACTAACAAATCCCCAAGAAAGAACAAACTGGGAGAACCAAACCCCCACAAAAAAGCACCACAAAACAGAAAACCAACATCCACAAATCCCCCTTAAACAAGAAACACCCACAACACAGAAACCCAAAACAACAACACAACAACCTAAAACTTAGTCCTAAATAAACAATAGAAACTACTAACTAACAGAAAATTCCGAACTTACAAGGAAACTTTAACCCACCATAATTACAACACTCCCCCTCACAGCTGAGAACAACTTTGGAAATATCCACCAGCTTGAATCAAACACAACAACACACCTACACTCACCCTCACTCAAAAATTACACACTGATAAACGTTAAAAGGCAAACTATGAGGAAACTTACAGTGAATAGACAAACTCGGGCTTCCGGAAGGGACAACTGACAACCTTGGATATGAAGGCCCCCATCCAGGGCGAAGCTCCTGTCACTACCACCCATTGACACAATACCTCTGCAAATGCGCACCAAGGCAGGTAAAGCACTACACAACGAACCACCATCGCAAAAACACACAATAACCACAACAAACAAAAAAGCAACATAAACAACCACACTTAGAAGCGGATGACAACCATCATACGACAGATTGCAACTATGTACTGAACCTCCAAATATAGAGGAAAAACCAAAAGAATAATGAAAACAACACCAGGCACAACCCAGACACGGAGAACCTGATCACAATACCTTGGAATAAAGACCGAAAACACAGGACCCTATGAGCCAACATAAGCGAAGAACCACAAAGACTCGATAAGCAAACACGAATCAATGGACAAAACAAATGAACCACGAAACCACCGAGGCGCGGCATTGAACATAACTAGAACACGAATTGAACGATGAAACCCACACCAAGCGGATTAGAGTATAACATGAACACACCTCCCAGATAAACACAAGGAGCGGTAGATGTTGGAAAAGGAGCAGCACATAACAAGGTTG
>VALG01001373.1:0-37988 GCA_009835305.1 Ipomoea purpurea
CGTGTCTTTTGTCCCTGCTAAGCAATGTTTATAGAAAACTTGGATCACAAACTGTTTTACAATTTGAAGCTAAAGTTGTTGGATAAACTAGGTGCTTCTTCACAGATCGGTCAAACATAGTGTTAAGCCTGATTCTAGTGAGACCATTTTATCATCAACCCTTATGAGGACCCAAAGATGGAAAAGTGTGATTTGCTGTAAATGCATGCGTATTTGGTCAACTTTAATTCCTCTCAAACGTGTATCCCAATAAGTCACGCACCATGATGTGTATACATGGAAAAAAATAATGAAAAGCTTGTTTTAAAAAGAGGGTCATTTGGGTTTTTAGTATTCGTTTTTAAAACTATACTTTTCATTCTCTAATATATATCTTTGCTTTTTAGAAAGGATTGGGTCATCCTTGAAAAAAAAGTTATGATTAACTGGTTTGGTCCTCTCATCTCATTTCCCTTTCATGGAAATTCTTCTTCACCCCGTTTAATTTCTTGCCAGGGCTCTAAATAACTTGTGTAAGTGTCTTGTGCTTATCTACGTACCTTCTTTTCATGGGAGCTACTTTTATCATTTCAAGATGAATACATACACAACTTTTCCCTTTCATACTCCCTGCTACTGCTTCGTCTGAACCTTCAACTCCACAACCCAACAAACTTTAATTTTCTTGATCATCATATATACTATCTATCAGTCTGTAGTTTGAGGTGGAAATAGCTTCAATGTCACCAACTTTGCTTCTTGTCTGCTGTTCTTCATCCTCATTGTCCAAGGTAAATGGATGTTACATTCTGGGATGGGACATTTATGTTTCTGTTTTTGTCGTTTTACTTGGACAATGAGGATGAAAACAACAAGAACAAGAAGCAAGTTGGTGACATTTGAAGTTAGATTTCCACTCAAACTACACTGATAGATAGTATATGATGATCAACAAAAGTTTGTTTGGTTGTGGAGTTGAAGGTTCAGACGAAGTAGTACAGGGAGTATGAAAGGGAAAACTGTGTATGATTCATCTTGAAAGGATAAAGTAACAACCTGTTGGGTTGAGCTTCCTCCTATGTGGTAATAGTTCATGTTTGGACCAAACCATTTGTATCCACTATATTTTTTTTGAGCATAATTATTATTATTTATATAATAATAATAATATGGAAGTTGAGGAAGTAGAAGAGTCTTGCATGTGAAAGTGAGAAATTAATTCATTTATTCCTCTTCATAAATTGTCATCTCAAGTGAAGCTATATATAATGGAGCTTATTCATTCTTCTACACACACACATATATGAGAGAAAAAGAAAAATCCACATACACTTTTCATTAGGTAGTTCGACAGTAGCAGAAAGGAAGGAACCAACTTCATTTCTTTCTTCATCTTTGACGCAAGTTTGGTGTTGCTTTGCCGTGAGTTCGCCTAAGCTTTGGGTGCTTTATTCATCAACCTTTTGAAGGTTAGCTTATATTTATTCCAGGCATCCTTTGGGTAATCTCGTACTACTTATATTCATTTTATCTTATTCGTGGTAGTTGAATATTTTGAGTACGTACGCGATATTATTCCTATTTAGCATGTGAATTTTAAAGGATGTATTTGGCCTAGAATTGGTGTATTTGATGATTTGTGGATGTATGGCTCGTGTGGTAGCCTGAACTTGTGTACCCGGGATTTGTTAATGGGAATTGTTGGTGGTGGTGGTCCCGTGGTTTTTCCCCCGTGGTTTTGGGGTTTCCACGTAAATCTTGTGTTCCTTGCTTTGTTATTTATTTTTTTGGATATTGTGTATCATCTTGTGTTTGTGCTCCTGTCGTTCTGTTATTTTTCATTGTCACAGGAAGTGGGATTTTTTCCAAAAAGTGGTATCAGAGCCCTGTTGTTGATTGGTACATGGTAAATATGGTACGATTGGTAGAGAAATTATCACATTTGGAAGGCCAAGATGAAGGATCTTCTGTTTGTGAAGAAATTACATCTACTGTGGTTTTTGCAACTGCAAAGCCAGAAAACATGTCAGACGAAGAGTGGGATTTTGAGCACCAAAGTTTGTGGTTATATTCGCCAATGGGTTGAAGTTAATGTTATGAATCACAACGAGACACATGCCAGAAGGCTGTGGATAAACTTGAGACCTCTGTATGCTTCGAAGACAGACAATAACAAATTATTTTTGCTAAAACAATTGATGAATCTAAGATTCAGGGAAGGTACATTGATTAATGATCATGTCAATGATTTCAGGGTGTTCTTGATAAGTTGTCTAGCATGGGAATCAAATTTGAGGATGAGGTACTTGGTCTCTGGTTGCTTAACACTCTACCTGATTCTTGGGAAACACTTCGGTTTCTTTGACCAATTTTGCTCCAACGGTGTTGTAACCATGGAGTATATCAAGAGTGTATCTTGAATGAAGAATCAAGAAAAGATCTCAAGACACCTCCACTTCTCAGTCAGATATTTTGGTTACAAATGATAATGGTAAGAACAAACAAAGGGGTTAGAAGGGTAGAGATAAAGCAGAAGTAAGTCAAGGTCATGGACAAGGATGTTGAATGTCATTATTGTGGCAAGAAAGGACACATCAAGAAAAATTGCTTCAAGTTGAAAAGGGATAAGAAGCAAGACAAGAAAGATGATAATACCGAGAACCAGGTTGCAATAGTTAAAGCAGATTTACTTGTTGCTTGTGATGAGGACGTCATCAACGTTGCATGCCACGAAACAACTTGGATTGTGGATTCAGGTGCATCCTACCATGTCACACCAAGGAAGAAATTCTTTACTTCATATACTCCAGGTGACTATGGAGAGTTAAGAATGGGTGATGATGGTCAGGTGAAGGTGATTGGTACTGGTACAGTTTTTGCCTTGACAAGCAATGACACAAAGCTGGTACTTAAAAATGTAAAGCATGCACCAGGTATCAAACTAAATCTTATTTCTAAAGGAAAGCTTGAATGATGATGGTTTCTGTTGTTTCTTTGGTGATGGACATTGGAAAATCACTAAAGGTTCACTGGTTATTGCCACGAGGTAACAAGTTTTCTAACTTGTATTCTTTGCAAAGCTTTATTTCTGGTGATTCAGTGAATGTGGCAGCAAAAAGAATGTGCATCGGAATTGTGGCATAAACGACTTGGCCACATGAGTGTGAATGGGATTGATTGTCTTGCCAAGAATGAGTAGCTTTCAGGGGTAAAAGAAACTAGGTTGGACAGATGTGTTCATTGCTTGGCGGGGAAACAGAAAAGAGTTTCTTTCATGAGCAATCCTCCTTCGAAGAGGTCAAAGTCACTTGAGTTGGGTACATTCTGATGTGTGTGGACCAATGAAGGGTTAGGTCACTTGGAGGTGCGTCTTACTTTGTGACCTTTATTGATGATTATTCTAGGAAGCTTTGGGTCTACACTTTGAAGCACAAAAGTGATGTGTTCGGTGTGTTTAAAGAGTTTCATGCTCTTGTTGAGAGACGGACAGGGAAGAAATTGAAGTGCATCCGAACTGATAATGGTGGTGAATACCATGGCCCATTTGATGATAATTGCAGAAATGCACGTATTAGACATCAGAAAACTCCTCCTAAGACTCCTCAGTTAAATGGCTTAGCAAGAGTGGATGAACTGGACAATTATGGAGAGAGTTAGATGCATGCTTGATGATGCGAAGTTGCCTAGATCTTTTTGGGCTGAAGCAGTTTCCACAAGCTGTTCATATTATCAATTTATCTCCCGTTTATTGCTTTGAGTAATGAAGTTCCTGATAAAGGTTTGGGGTGGAAAAGAATTTCTTATGGGTACCTCAGAGTCTTCGGTTGTAAGGCATTTTATGCATGTCCCAAGAGATGAGAGATCTAAGTTGACTCGAAGACCGGACAATGCATCTTTATTGGTTATGGTCTTGATGAATTTGGCTACAGGCTGTATGATCCAGTTGAGAAGAAGCTTGTGAGAAGTCGTGATGTAGTGTTCTTTGAGAATCAAACTATTGAGGATGTTGATAAAGTGAGGAAGCCAGAATCTCATGATAACGGAAGTTTGGTTGACCTTGAGCCAGTTTCCATCAAAGATACACATGATGTTGATGAGATTCAGGAGAATGGTCAGAATGATGATCCTGTACCAGACCTTCAGGATGATACAGTTGATGTAGATGGTCATGTTGATGATGTTGTGGCACCAGGAACAAGAAGTTCCTTCCAGGTTCCAATTTCCTCCTAGAAGGTCTAACAGGGAGCGGAGACCATTGACTCCTTTACTCTTCGATCAGTAATGTACTCTTGACTGATGGGGAGAACTCGAGTCCTTTATGAGTAATGCCACTGGAGTAGTGAATCCATAAAGCGACTATGTGGCCTGAGGCTATGCCAAGGATGAGATGACTCCTTATATGATCAAATGATTTCAACCAAAGTTCACTATAATCCTCTTTGGTTCTTTGGTTGTAGAGGCTGAAACCGCATCATAAGACAGCTTAAGAAAAGCTTTGAAAGAGAACAGGTCTGGAGGTCTCACAAGTGGAATTGAACTTTGGGAAGTGCACATGAATCGTATGTCGTCTAGGTTCTACCTATCGTTTAGCACACACACGCTTAGTGATCTTGGTTGCGAATGAAGGCGGTTTTTCAGTCTAATAAGAATGGCTCATTTGTGATGTCCTCCTCATACTGCAAATACTCAAATTGTTACCTCTCTTGCGTTATGGTATAGGAGATAATTCTCATCATCTCGCATATGTACGAGATCTGACTTGTTAGCTGTGGTTTATATTGCACTCCTCCTATTGTGGCTATCATTTTCACGCAAATTGTAGAATAGAGAATGGTGCGAGAGTGTGAATGTCATCCCCCTTATTCTCATGGGTGAAAGAGTTATACTGATTGCATGGGAATAGAGTAACTGAAGTCATTGGTATACATCCGCTCCCTGTTAGAACCTTGTCTATAGGGAGGGCCTGCAAGGTTTCTAAGAGTCGCGAAATGAGGGAGAGAGAAGATTTATCTTTTTCCTGTGGCATAGATTTAGAATACGAGTCAGATATTTGTTACTAGATTTTGAAACCACACGTCACTCCGTAGCGCAAGTGGTGTTATTATCCTATGAAGGATCATGTGGTCATTACCGCTCCTATTCATTCATTCTACCAATTGTACTGCCTGTAATCCATACATCAGAGCATCCTATGGGTTTAAACAATGCTTTAAGGACTTGGAAATCCTTGGCCCAAGGTACCACTGATAGCTTTCCTGTTTTAGTCTAATACAGAGATATTTCCTGCTTGATTCTCACGATTTGACTTTATTTCATACATTTGCTATCATTTATTGTTGAATTGATTTACGATTTAACGACTTTGTATCGTTGTCTCACCTGCCTTCTATACACAATTTAACATTAATTGAGCATGACAAGAAAAATAGATAAATATTAGTAATAGTTTTCTAACATGATAAAAAAGGATGATTGGTCACTATCGATATCTTATTGTCACATACCAGCACTTATTCTTTTGGGAATTATCTCCAAAGTTCCACTCCTGTCGCTCTTAAGACGAAAATATGAAATAGAAGTTAGTGGTTATCCTATTAGACAGAAAGTCAGGATAATAACCCTCTGGAGGTGGAACCATGAAAGAGGAATACCTTTTGAGTTATTTGATTTCTAAATACCCCTACAAGAGAACTTAATAGAAGGCATTATATAATAATTCACTCAGAATGAGCATACATCACACGTCTTGAGTTATATGACAATTTGTATACAAGTTGAGTCAAGAAAGCACGACATGGTGGCTGTCACATAAGCTGTAGTACAAAGCCGAGAAAGGAAGAAATGCCACAAAAGAAGTTCTCTCTATATACTGCAATCCTAGTCTCGTGTGGATAGTTCAATTCATGATGGCTTTAGCATCTTAGAGATTGCGTCATCCTCATTAAAAATTGTGCCAGCTCACTATCATACCACTCTCTATAAATTCTCATTTAATCTGAGCGAAGTCTTAGGGCAGTGGGAGGTTGTTGTTTTATCTTGGGGAGAATTCTATCTATTGTGTCATAAATCTCCAATAAGAGTGCAAATAAAAGTGGACACCTCTGCGCCATAGAGATTATGTCTAGACCACCATTATGGAGTGTGCGGGTATTGGACAGTAAATTATTCTTCTCCTGGTCGGTACCAAGAGCATGCATACTTTCAATGTTTTTGAGCTACACCGGATTGCTCGTATCTACTTGTGTATACATTTGTGGATGATACAATGATGGCTCTTACGACCCGAGAAGAGTACTATCTCGCATGAATTTGATATGTGCACTCGCGAAAGACTCAAAGGGTTTCAGATAAGGTCTAGAGGAACACTATCTCCAATAGCTTCAGAGCTATTATATGAATCTTTTTCATACGGTTAACTAGCGCACATCAAGGGGTGAAGCCTAACTGCACAGATATGCTGACTTGTTGACCACATTCTCATATATAGAGGAGAGTTTGCAAAATATGTGTATTGCTTTGGTATATACGATGAATCTTTGCTTGAGTTTTCATTGAGCATTTTCCCTGCGCATATAGAACAAGTCACGCTTCTTATTGTCTAACCAAGAAAAAATGCCTCATAAGTATTTGCGTATTTACCCTGTGAAGGCTTTACTCAATCTTGTGGCATAAGATAATATCACAGAGAGCATCTGGTTGTTTTACTCGTCTCAAGTGGAGATAAAGGTAAGGTGGTCGGTTGTTCATTCTATATAAGATAGTAATCTCGGATCAGTGCAACAGTTGTTCTAGTTTCTATATATTTTGCCACTATGCAATAGATCTACCTGAATCACCAGAAATAAGCCTTACTCGGATATATCATGAATATCAACAAGTGGTCATAAAGAAAATGATTGTAGTTTACGCAGATATCCGTGCAATTAACCAGTGAATCCTTCATTAGTGATTTGGTTCAATTTGTACCGAAGATATTCATACAATATAAGAGAGATAGACCAACGAATGGCTTGAATTTTCTCAGTAAATAACAGAAGGGTTCTAATCTAATGTAGGGATTAGGGAATATCGAGTACTTATGAAGTTTGATTACCGTGGTAGACAATATAATTCTTTAGTGCCAGAGCCAGCGTTTAGTGGAAGGTCATTTGTTGGTGCATTGTTTCTTCAAAGGGCAAGCTGTACCTAATTACGCCAGGGATCCGTATCATCACTGGGTCCACTTCCAACCCTAGCTCGGACGAGGTTGGTCGAGAATATTATGTTTGAGGTTGTGAAAGGCTTATCCACGATCCATATATATTCCTTGTTGGTGGGTACATGTAGGATTTGCAACCTTGAATCCACAATCCAAGTTGTTTTCGTGGCAATGCAACGTTGATAAATAACGTATCGACATCAAGTTAATGAGACTCGCTAATCTATACTATTTTTGCATACCAGTTCGGTATTCTATACTATATATATTCTGTCTTGCTTTCTTTTATCCCTGAGTTCTATAATCTAACATGAAGCAATTTTTTATTCTTTTTATTGATGTGTATCCTATTATCTCCACAATAAAATGACATTCAATCATCACTATTGTGACCTTGACATTTTGAGCGATGTTACTGAGTTATGTTGTTAATATCGTACCCACATGTAGTTATATACCGCACATTTGTTATGTTTATGAGACGCATGTAAGTAAATCATTTATTGATTTATATTTAATATAATCTGAGTCCTCGTTGGAGTGTGTCATATAATGAGATGTCATATCTTCCTCTGATTCTTCATTCAAGATCACCATAGTGAATAAGATCATATATGGATTATACAAACATCCGTTGGGAGCAAAAGTGATAGGCTCAATATGAATTCAAATCCCGAAGTCTTCTCTCTACACAAAGCGACAATCAAGGTATATGAGAAGAGAATAGTTAAAATCGAAAAACAGAAGAATCCACAGGTAATCCATCAACTCTCTCTCATTATTTTGAATTCCATATGGTCTTATTGACATCATACTTAGTGTAGAACAACCTGAAAATCATTGACATGATCATTAATCAATGTGAATCTTCCCTGGGCAAGTCTCTAGAAGATAGTCATCAAAAGGTATGGTGATAACTTTAGCAACAATATCATTTATCTTTTGCTTCTCATATTTCTTTGCATGTCTTCCGAAGCATACAGGGTGCAAAGTGTTTGGTTGTTCCCAGACCTCAAGCCTTCTGGCATGTGTCTCGTTGTGGCCGGTGTAGGTATCGCTCTATAAAGCTCTTTAGGGTGTCTTCATATCATCTCTATTGCGCAAACTTTATTAGCCACAGAGTTCTATGCGTTGGTGCTTCCTAAATAGATCCCTATAACTCTTCGTCTTACATTTCGCATTGTCCATCCTCGTGTGTTTGGCGAGGTTGCAAACACAGGCTATGCGTATACTTAATACTTTCTTATCTCAATACTAGAAAGATCACTTTTTACCATTGTTCGTGGTAGTTGAATATTTTGAGTAGCGTACGGATATTATTCCTATTTAGCATGTGAATTTTAAAGATGTATTTGCCTAGAATTGGTGTCTTGTCTTTGATGATTCCATGTGGATGTGTGATTAATATTGGTCTCTGATGTCGCGCATCCATGTCCATATTATACTCATATTTGTGATCCATGTCAGACACTGAAACTTGTGTAGCCCGCGAATTAATGTTCCTCATAGTAACAAGGCAGAGGCTTAGTGATGGTGGTTGAGATGAGCTCTCGTTGTTTTCGCTCTCGCGCAGTAAGGTTAATTGTTGCGCCGACTTTTCTACTGTGAATAAGTACACATTTGTAGATTCACTATGCATTTGGTTAAATAATATCTATTTTTTGGATTATTGTGGTATATCATCCCGTTGGATCAGGAGTCCATAGTTAGTCACTCTCCTAGTGTGGTGATCTCTGATGACATATTTAATTTCCAATGAAAACAAAGAGAATAGATGGGAGCTTTTCACACGCAACACCAACCAAGACGCATCTGGGAATTGTATTACCCATAGGAGAAGATCCAACTAAAAATAATCAGACGGGGGAGAAAAACCGGATCGACGGTTATACGGGGGGTATCCACCAACAATGTTACATACATCGCTCAAATAACAAATCCCGGGTACACAAGTTTCAGGGCACAATGATCTAGAAACGAAAATTTACAAGAAAGCTCATGAGCCTTATCATAATTTGAGCTCATGCAGCTTAAACTATATTGATGTCCTTGTCTAGTCTGCATTATAATTGTTTAATAAAGTTTATGGCCGGATGTGTTATATTTCTACCCATAAATCTTGAGAAAATTTATGTCATTGGATAGATTCAGAGACATAATAAGTTGTATGGATTGTGTAATTTCTGTTTTGATATCTTTTTGTTTTGTATTTGAGGGAATTACTTAAAGTTGTATGGATTGTGTAATTTCTCATCTTCCTATGTTGTCTTTCATTTTGAGAACTGAATGAGGTTAAAAGATCCATGAAGACTTTCCTTAGTGTAAGAGTTCTGATCTTCGTGCCTCCCTGAATTTCACAATTCTAGAATCTCTCAATGAACATGAACTTGTTAATTTTTCCATTTGATAAACACTTGGATTAATGTTATGATATTTTGTATAGGATGTATATTGGAACTCATCAATCACATTCGATTCAACAATTTTTTTAAAAACATTTTTCCTGGAGTTTTCCTTGAGTCCATTCTCTTGATTTTCTTTTTAATTGTCATTTATATTTACATAATCTTGTTTTCTATTTACACATAGCTATTTGTCTGAATCAGTTTGATGTTAAAATTGTCATTCTTTGGATTAATTGTGTGTTTACTTGTAACTGTTAATTAGGATTAATTGGAGACAATGTTCCACCATCATCAAGTGGTGATATTCCAAACACTTCACAAAATGACGGTCAAGGAACCAAAAGTAATAGCGGTGGTGTGATTGACATGATGATAGGTATGGTGATGAACATGATGAATTGGAAGCACCATGATAATTTTAGTATGTTGCTAATTTGATGCACCACATAGTATTTTGTGATTATGCATGTAAATAAGCTAACATCAACTAATTTTTTTGGTTACAACTTTGACAAGCTAAATAATCCCAACATATTTTTTGGATTAGCTTGTCCATTGTGATTTGTGTTTTGTATATTAGTAGGATGTTAGCTAAACAGCTCTTAACTCCAATTTAGAGGGAGGATATCAGTTAGCAACCCTAAATATTAATGGCTTTTGTTTTTGGTTTGAGTGATGGAGCTTATTTGTATTAAACTAACTATATCTATATATGATGAGTTGAATTTACTATTTTATATTGGGTGGTACTTATTTTTGTATGCATGAGATTTGTGACTGGAAAATTATAAATTATACTATTCAGAATAATGTGATTTAAGATGATCATTGTGATGAACACTACGATGTAGTATACAATTATTATAATATATTTTTAATATTAACTACGACTCAATTGACATATAATTGCGATAAATAAAATTATATTTAAAAAATTTGTGGCATACTACACCGACGAACATATAACAACAATTGCAACATACGATTTGATGAATGACAATTAAAATTAATAAAATTGCAACATACATTTCGACAAAAATTGGAAACAACGACGAATATGAATAAGTATTTGCAACGGTTGGTAAAGTCAATTGCGACAGCAAATTGATATAAACGATAGACTAATAAGCATAATTGCGACGAACAAAAGTATTATTTGCGACACCTCGCGACAAACTAATGTGACTGATTTTGGTTACAAATTGCGACAAAATTAAAATATATTGCGACAGAAATATGATCGTCGGTGATAATAATTAATTGCGACAAACAGTCGCAACCGGGCAGTTGCGATTCAACCTGATGCGACGATTACGTTTTGTCGCAAAGTATGTCGCAATTTCTCTTTAGCGTCGAAATTGTGACTAATTGCGACGCAGGCTGTCCGTCACTATAGCCATGTTTTTTAGTAGTGAAAGAACGTTTATAATAGCTCTAAGAGGAGTTATGGAGTTCCGAGAGGGTAAAATACGATTCTCGCATAAAAAAGATCATGAGTTTAATTCTTGTTGAGCACATCGTATAAAATTTTTTCTAATGCAAGTTATCTCTCGATTTGAGAGCTATTAATCTATTACACATAAACGAAGTTCTTCAAGTGCACACCAGAAAGGCCAAGATTATAAAAAGTTGGGTGATATTCATAAATACGCATAAAATATTATACTCCATAATATTTATCACAAATTTAATTATTAAAATAATATTTTTTATCCCCTACATTTTTAGGGGGGGTAAGCTACTTAAGGCCCGCATGCATGCAAATTAATATGCATTGCATTCCAAAAAGAGATACTATAGAAATGAAGTTTTATATGAGATAAAAATTCCAACTTAATAACTACAGATCGGAATACTTTATATTATAATTTAATGGAATTATTGATTGCTGAATTTTACTCGAATATGCAGTCAGTATATTTGATTCTACCCTAGTGGTGCTCCACATCGATCTTTGTCTCAATGTTGAGGTGGAATGCACTTAGGATACTGGACCTAACCAGGGCCGGTTTTTAAATTTTTTGTGACCCTGTTCAGGTAAATAAATAAGGCCTTACTAAAATTAAAATCTTTAAAATTAATACCTTAATTTTATTATCTAAATATAACAGAAATAAAATAAAATTATCCGTGCGTTGCACGCACATTGCACGGATAGTTTGGGCAATTATTTGCCCGAATCCAAGCAAGGATAACATAGAAAACATAATGGATAAAACTCATTCATCAATTGCACTATATAATATTCGTTGTTATAATTTAAAGATTATATAACAAATCTTGTCCGTGCAACGCATAGGTAAAATAGACTTTATGAAATAATAATAATAGTGTGCACAAGTTTTGAACGTTAGACCTCAAAATTAAAATACAACAAATACATGTTCCTACCATTTCTTTATAAAGTCTTTTAAGTTTAATTAAAAATTTTTAATTTTTAATTTTATTCTAAAATAACTAGGTAAAAATAAAATATTGAGCTTCTAAAATTTGGGGTCCTGTGCGGTAGCCCAGCTTACACAGCCCAAAATTCGGGCCTAGACCCACATGTCGAATTCATCACAAAAGTTTAAGGAAACAGTAAAAGAAACTAATGTTGTGTGTTTATATATATTATAGAGGAATAAGAGCAATAATGTTAGGCCCTTAACTGGAACAAAAAAAATGTTGGTACGTAGTATTGTTTCTTAAAATGAATTTTGATTTTAGTATTTTTAATGATTTTCTTTATTTACCCTCTATTATATTATTTCCTTCCCTTAAATAACCAAAATTCCGTTAGTATAAACTTTAGTAACGGAAATATTCCGTTAACTATTTATTGTTTTTAACTTACTCATTAATTTTTATAAGAAAGGTCTTAGGTTCGAACCTCATCCCAATTAGAGTTGACTAATTGTTAAACATATACTACGAATATGTTAAAATGTATTAAAATATATATATAATATAAAATTTACATAAACTTTGGTCAAATAATTAGTCCAACTAAATACATAACATTCAAAGTTAAGCATCAAAAAGATTATAAATCAAGAACTTTAAAAATCATTTGATTTTATCTTTTAAAAAAAATCATTTGAGATTAAAAAAAAAAACAAATTTAGGTTAAGTTTTTTTTTTCGTTTAATTAATCTTCTTTAATTATTCTAGATCAGAACAAAACTTAATATATTAAATTATACTTTTGCATTATGTATGATTAGTCGTTATAAATACCTTAAATTTCACATGATAACCATGTTGCAGTAGGCGTAGGCGCTGAGTCGGGCGTGCCGGACAGCGCTAGCGCCTAGCGCCTAGGCGAATCTTGCGGCGCTAGCGCGGGCGCCAAAAAAACAGTGGTAGACTTGCAGTTTGTACAATTTTAATGGAGGTGGTTAAACATTAATCAAATAACACAGACAAATAAATGAATTATATGATTATGATTCATAAGTCATAACATTAAAACAATGGTTTCAAAAAAAAAAAAAAAAAACATTAAAACAATATTAAAAATTAAAAATACTCAAATATGAAATACTCAAATACGTCAAGCATTCCAAAGAGTCAAAGTAATCAAACTAGTCTACAGTTATATATGCATATCACTAATATGTATGCGCGCCTCACACACACACACATAATATATATAATAAAAAAAAAAAAATAGGTCGAGCCAGATCGAGTTAACTCGACAGAAATGGACAGTTAACTCGACTTAACTTATGACACGTAGCGGCCAATCGGTCTGGATTTAGTCGCTAGGCGGACGCCTAGTGCGGCCGGTTATTAGGCGGCCCTAGGGTAAATCACCACGGTCTAGAGGCGCCTAGCGCTGAGGCGGGCGCCTAGACCAGATTTACACCGAAGGATAGCTACGACACACATCTCACAGACGCAGGAAACATTGTAGGGTCAGGGGCAAGAGGGACATGGTAATACAGGGGGCCTGGCCACCCCCACCCCACCCCCACCCCAAAAAAATTTGATTAATAGTATATTATTTCTAGCCGGCCACCCACCAAAGTAGTATTGTTATGCCATGGAATCGTGTCTCTTGCAAGGTGGACACAATTCTATTATCATACTGAACTGAACGCTAGTTCAAATTATAAACCTCTATGTTTCATAATTTTTGAACTTTATATTCACAATTATTAAACTCGTATATCCACAATATAAACTCTATTTCATAATTAAATGATTCTATGGTCATAATATAAAACCTTTAGTCATTAATTTTAACTTCATATCACAATTATTGAACTCTATATTCAAAATACAGAATTCTTATTTCATATATAGAACTCTATGTTCATAATTTTGAATGGTATGTCATAATTTTGAACTCTTATATTCATAATTATAAATAGTTTTGGAACTGGCCACCTTGCAAGGTGGCACAGTGCCACCCACTAATTTGCCCCAAAGATGTTGCAGCTCTCCAAACAAAAAACCTCAGACTGAGATTTCAAAATCATTGGATGTGCAATTGCCCCTTGCCAAAAAATAGGATTTCTTCTTCTTGAACGAGTTTAAATACCAAATGGTTCTTCGACTATTATCTAAAACTCAATTTTTCCAGAATTAGACGTACTCAATTATCCTCCTACTTTTAAAACGGTACCCAAATGTGATCTTATGTTAGAATTCCCATCAATCTACCAGTATTTATAATGCTAAACCATATTCCTTCCATTCCAAGGAGTTTCCTTAGAGTCAGAAAGAAACTGAAGCGCCTCCCTCCATGGCCCCGCGCTTCATTTCACAAATCCGACTCCAAAACCCAACACTCCTTACCCAACTCACAACGCCTCCCGTGCCATTCGTCCCGCCTAGCTTGTGCGTCGCACTCAAGGCACCCTCTTCTCCATGGCCACTGGTGTTCATAGGTCTGGGAAGATCAACCAACTTTTGTTTTGGAGCGAAGTGAGGATTTTGAGTGATTGGGTTATGGACTTTAGATTTTGACGTGAACCGATAATAGCTTTAGCTTAAAGCTTCCAAGATTTTGTGGGACGGTTGATGTTTGATTTAGAAGGGGTTTTGATGCAAATGATTGTATCATGGGTTTGATGGGATTGTCTTCGTTGTTTTTGGCGAGAGAAAGGCTAAGACTGCTTGTTTGTCTTCGCGTTTATGAAGATGATGAAGAAATTCCAAATAAAATGACGCATATGGCCTCAAACTAACGGTAGGTAGATGACAATCTAACGGAGGATCACTTGAGATCATTTTGAAAACTAAGATGACTAAATTGATACGTTAATCTTCGGAGAAAAAATGAGTATTAGTTAATAAATCGGAGGACCATTTTTGGTATTAACTCTTCTTGAACATACACAACATATATTGGTAAGCAGGCTCCAAATTTCTTCTTCTTGAAATATGTATACGCCAAAAATATGGCTTATACATATTTCTTATTCTTTTTTGGTTCCCAGATTCTTAATGATTGTTTGTTAATATACATTGAAAAACAAATTGCAAAACAATTTAGTATAGATTCAATTATAGACGATTTTGGTGACATGCAAAAAAGAAGTTCTAAATTTTAGTAAATTTGTAAAATAATGATGTATTTTGGAATAGGTTAAATAAATATTAATGTATTTTATTATTCTCTCTCAAATTGTGATTGACCCACCGCACCAACAAATCCTGGCTCTGCCCCTATGTAGGGGAAAAACTACAATTACCAAATATCAATAGGTGCTTGTAAGATAAAGAGTTAATAGTATAACTAAGATATCATCATGTACACAACAAGGTAAATCTAAATCTTCCTACACCATAATCTAATTGCACGATGAATCCATCTATGCTAGCACCAGTAACCCAATTGTGCATGACACACTACAAAAAAAAATGATGACATGTATGAAGATGAAGACAACGACAATGCTACCCAAAAAAGAATTAAGAAGAATTAGAGAAATTTAAACAAAAAATATTATTTATTTAGAATATTGTTTTTAGACTAGCGTTATTACAAAGTTGCAAACATTTATTTTCGTGATAATATAACCAATCTCTCATATATTATCTTGCATTTATATACTTTAAATTACCGATTTAAATAAACAAATTCAAATTTATTTACATATGCATGAACATTTCCTATATAATATTGCATTGATATAATTTGAAATACTTATTTAAAAATAATCATTAGGCATTACTCCATTCGCGCAAAGTACGTAAAAAAATTAGTAATATATATAAACATACATGTGCAATCGAACTTATCAGTTTAGATTTTTAGTTGATATGGAACACATGCTTCAATTTAGTTAACTAACGTTGTTGCTGGTGATAATCCTAAAGAGCCTATTTTTAATTAATTAAAAGCATGTAAGGTTGAGATGTGTTGTTAACTTACCCCAAAGGCTGAATCCCCAACGTGTTGTTAACTTAATCAGTATGAAGTGTAAGTGTGTCATGTTTATCGAGCAAAACATAGCAACAAATTGTTTGGTCGAATTTTCTATATCGTAGCTTACTAGTACTTAAGAATTAATTTCCTTTTCTATTCCAAATTAATGATTCACATAGAAGATAGTGCAGGGTTTCTCCAACTATATATATAGTTTTTTCTATTTTAGTCTTTTGTTCAAACCAAAATAATTTTGATTAGACCATTTTGGTTAACAATTTCATAATTGAGAATGAAATTAATTAAGTTTAAAAATCGATGATTAAAGTGGTGAAATTCTAATAGTTAAAGGATCAAATTAGGTATTAATTTCAAATAGATTTAGTTGAGGTTCTTTTGAAGTGATAGTAAAATGCATAGCAGTAGAAAGTAGAAAGTGGTGAGATTTGACTTGAATTCACAATTCTATAAATTGGATCATAATATATTTTAAATCATTTTTTTGGGATTAATATGAGGGGTTGAGATAGGGAGCCTTGAAAAACAATTACACAATAAAAATTACATAATATTGAACAAGTTTAAAAGTTGAAAATTAAAGTTGTAAAATCTTAATAATTAAGTGACAAAATCCAATATTAACTCAATCTATTTGTTACAATAATACAGCGGTAAATGATAAGTATATTACTAAAAAGTCACCACATATTTTAACAGAGGAAAATAAGAAATAAAATTCACAGTTTTTTTCTAATTGAATGCAAGATTTCCTTCCCAAAGTGACAAACGACGTCGTTATTCCCACTGCCTTGACTTCTCCGGGGAACGAAATTTTCTCCGCCGTCAAAACTCAAAAGCTTCTCTGATCTGCCGCCATTCTTTCAGGCAACCCAGATGTTACTACGCCGCAAGTCTCACCATCTTCACGTCAACGCCTTCCCATTTTCAGCATCACCGCCAACTCTTAAACCACCAGACTGGAGAGAAAAGATCAAACATGCCCAATTGGTCAACCAAATCTCCACCATTCTCACGCAGAGGAACACCGCCCACTGGCCCTCACTTCTCAAGCCCTTCCACCTCAACTCCAATCTCACCGCTCCCCTCTTCCTGCAAATCCTCCGCAAAACCCAACCCCATCCACCCGCCTCTCTCAGCTTCTTCAATTACGCCAAGAAAAATCTGGGTTTCAAACCGGACCTCAAAACCCAGTGTAGACTCGCCGTGATTCTATCCGCGGTCTGGACTTTCCGAGCAATCAAAACCCATCTTGGATTCTCTGCTTCAGGCTTACCAGCAACCCAGATTGGTCAGTTCATTGGTTAAAGGTACTGACTTTGATACTTGCTCTTTCTGTTCAGCTCATTGCTAGAATGTTACTGCAATAAGCGTTTGTATATGCAAGGTTTAGAGGTTTATCAGAGAGCTAAAGAGTATGGGTATTTGGTTCCGGTTCATATTTGCAATGCATTGCTGAGTATCTTACTAGAGAAAAATGAGGTCAAATGTTTTGGTGCTTCCATGGTTTGATAATCCGAGATGGGGTTTCGGAAATCTGTTGACTTGGTCTTTGATTGCTCAAGCTCTAGGTAAAGATGGCATTGAAATGATCATTAAAATTTTGGACATGGGAATGCATAGTCCTGTGATGTATAATCTTATGATTCAGGGTTATAGTAAAAGAGGGGATTTTAAAGCTGCATTTTATAATCTAAATGAGATGTGTAATGAGGGCTTTAATCCAAGTTTTAGTACTTTTAGCTTTATTCTCGATGGAGCTTGTGAATATCATGACGTAAAAGTGATTGATGAAGTTGTAAATTCTATGGTGGGAAAGGGATATCTTCCCGAGATAGGGAATATGATTTAGTTATCCAGAAGTTTGCTCATTTGGGAAAGACGTTTGCTGCAGAACTTTTTTATAGGAGAGCCATGGAGGAGAAGATTGAGCTACGAGGAACAACTTATGGTTCTATTCTAAGAGCATTTTCGAAGGCGGGGAGAGTAATGGAATGCTATTAAACTGTATGATTTATAGTGGCAAAAAAGTTTGAGATTAATGACAATAAATATTTTTACTCGTTTCTGAATGTGCTGTGCGAAGAGAACCCATCAGAGGATATTAGCAGATTGTTGAAAGAGTTGATAGAAAGGGGGTTAAGTCCTTGTGTTGATCAAATGTCTAAATATATAAGCTCTCAATGTGAAAAACGCAGGTGGAAAGAAGCGGAGGAGCTTTTAAATGTAGTTTTAAAGAATGGAATTTTGCCAAACTCGTTCTGTTTTAGCTCGTTGGTGAAGCATTATTGCCTTAGTAAGCGGATTAGTTCTGCTATTTCATTGCACGCCAAGATGGAGGTCCTTGATGGTGCTTTCGACGTAGCCACTTATACTGTACTTCTCAACGGGCTATTTAGAGAAAAAAGGATCGAAGACGCTATCAGGATATTTGAGTACATGAGAACGCATAATGTGTTAAGCAGCGACAGTTTTTCAGTCATCATTAGAGGGCTTTGCCTCGAAAAGAATTTTAGAAAAGCCATGAGCTTGCACGATTGAGATGTTGAAGCTGGGGCTTAAACCCGATAGAAAAAATATAAGCACTTTGATCTCTGGTTTCAAGTAGCCATTACTTTTTGTTGCTGCTAACTTTTTACTCGATCATGAAGGGCAAGCGAGGGTTTGAGTTTGCAGTTTTCTGAAAAGTGGCATCAAGCCCCAAGATTTCATTCTGCCCGGATCTTAATCTTGGAGTAATGTTCTGGGAACCCTGGAGTCTAATAGAGAGAAAGCTGCCAATCAATTTCATTAGTGGCTCAAGGTACTTTAAAATTAAGCAAACTTTTAACACATTGTCACCACCATGCATATGTAGAAGTGTATTTCCGTAGCTGTTTTTTTGGGCTTTACTGCTTTAGTAATTGTATTTCAAGCAAAGTGACTTATTGGCGGTGAGTTTTAAATGAAACTATGTATAGTTCAATTTTCACAAAGATCAAATCAACTGCTGAAAATGGAGGAGAAATATCAAGTGACTGCTTAACCTGCGATTCATACTATTAAATATGCTGCTACTCGGGGACAGCCTCAGCAAGTTGGTAAGACTGTTGATTGGTAACCACAAGGTTACAAGTTCGACTCTTAGCGGGAGCGGCCTATTGGCCTTCTTGGTTTGAGCCGGTCAGCTATGGGGATCTAGGCTGGTTTACCTCCTTGTGGTCCTTTGTGACTAGGGTCACAAGGCGGGATTTACCCCGTGCACACCCTCAGGGTCAGGGCGAGTTTTCCTCGTCACTCAAAAAATGAAACATGTTGCTAAGAATTGGGAATACATTGTTAATTGTTTTTTGAAAGTAAATATGGTATATATTAATCAATCAAAGCTGAAATAAACGAGGGGAGGATCACCTCCCACAACATCGAGTCTGCCTGCGCAGAGGCTGCCTGAGCTAACGAATGTGCTAAAATATTCAAAGAACGAGGAATATAAATAATAGTGCAGGAAATTAAAAGAGCCATCAAATCCCGACATGCTGAAACAGCTAAACCATCATAAGTGCGATCTTCCGTCGCTGAATTGCTTAGTGCGTGACATAAGTTCAAACAATCAGTCCGTACTTCCACCTCCGTAACCCCACGATCTCTAAGCCATGACAGTGCCTTCTTACAAGCATACGCCTCCGCCATAAAAGGTCCCTGACAATGCGGTAAGGGGCCATTTTGGGCTGCCAAAAAAGCTCCACCTGCATCCTGGAGTATAGCACCGTAGGACCCTTGGTGCGTTGTGCCGAATAACCCGCATCAACACAGCATATCTGCCGCAACCCGGACTGCCGTGGCTCGGCAGCAGTGTGCCCAGACAGAGGCAATTTTGTGAGGACCCCGATTGCTGCTGGCGTCCCTCTTTGGACCGTGGGCGAGTCCCATGCCCCAACATGCCAATGCTCGTTCATAAACAAGTCGTGCTAACCCACCTTATGTCCCACACCGCCGTTATTCCGTTGCCATCCAAAACTATTGTACATAATAGCACCATGCAAGCAAACTTAGTTTCGCATCAATATTTTTGGAGCAATAATTCAAGCCACACACCAAAATCATCATCCACACGTATATCTGCACAAAAAATCCCGAATATTCACACAACTTTATTAGAAATTCACAACTTGTACAAGAGTGTAAAAACATTTTTAGCAGTTTAAGGCACACAAAGGCATGTAATGGGACATTACCCCTTATTATATAAGTTCATGGTGGTGGACAATACTCCTCTCACAGCTCTCCACAAGAATACTTTCCATTTAGGGGGTACTTTGAGGTTCCAAAAATTTTATTCCAAGATGTGAACCCATTCGGGCGGGTACGTCTATGGTGCCTATCAAATTGCGATAGACATCTTTAACAGTATAAATTCCTTTGGGGTTCCCATGCCAATACCAACATATCATCATAGCCATCTTTAACAGTATACATTGTTAATTGTTAATTGTTAATAATTAGGTAATTCCAAATAGAAAAAGAATTCCTTTTTCTAGAAAAAAAAAGTACGGTGTTGTATGGCATCATAGAAAAATTCTTAAAATAACAATAAAGTAAGTAAATTATTTGAGTGTGTTCTCTTTTTTATTAGTCTCTCCATTTACTTGTGAAAAATATTCAACCCGACCTTTCTTTAGGGAGGATTTTGTGGTTGTCCACCATCTACAACACAAATTTTTATCCCGAATTCTTCATGTACTCTGTGGCTCCTGCTTCATCATTTTATTTCTCCATTCTCTCTCCTAAAAGGAATCTCCCATTTGAAAGCAAGGAGAAAGAGGAAAGAATAAAGAGCCCTATTGATATTAATCTCTTTTGGCAAAGACCACCACCCATTGTGATTTTCTCATTTCTCTTTATTCTCTCCTCCTTCCCTCCCAATATATATTTTCTCATGTATACAACAATTCACTCGGCTTTTTCTTCAATGTTCTTGGTATAAATTATCCCTGTTGGTTGTTTTGCGTGCATGCTTTTCAAATATATTTTTCTACAGCATTCGAAGGAAAGATCACGAGAGATTATGCTGTGAGGACAAGAATGGAGAGTGTTCCACTTTTTCGTCTCCTTCCTTGATTTACCATACTTGCATTTACTCATCTTTGAAAAGGTTAATTGATAATTCGTTTATTCTTCAATATCTCCTTGAGCCTTTGAGGATAATTGTCATTAAAATATGTATATGAATCCTTACATAAATGTCTGTAATAATCATAGTATCTGGTTTTGTGAATTCGTTTTTGGGTAGGAAGAAGATTTGGTGCTTATTGTAACTCTCATCGGAGAAGAAAGAAGAGTCGGTTTGGGTCTCTTTCATGTGAACCAAGATGAAGGGGACTTTCAAAGCGGGAGTCAAGTATATCTCCAGTATTTTTGGTAGTGCATTTCCCCTTCCACGAAACTTTGATTGTTTGTTTGTTATTTTGACAAATATTTTCAAACTAATTAAGAAGAGCAAAAATGGTTATAGTTGTGAAGGAGGAAGAGACGATCGAAATCGGAATGCCAACTGATGTAAAGCACGTGGCACACATTGGGTTTGATGGCCAATCCGCTGCTGGCACTGCACCTAGTTGGGTATGTGTTTCTCGATATTTTTCAGTGTTGTAAAAATCGCGCCTAAGCGTCGATTAATCGGCGCCTAGGCTCTAGGCGGTCGGCCACCTAGGCGCTCTAGACGCCCGCCTATGTGCCTGTAACATATTATGTATCCGTAATTAACATATTTTCTGTGCTTGTAGTTAACATGTTATGTGCCTTCAATTTATTTATAGGTCATTTTGCAGACACTTTTAAGGATGCAAAAGTGGCGACAGTATAATTGAGGGACTTTTTTTGTCATTTTTCCAAGAATTAATAAAATAAAATTACATTCATGAATGTAAATCTATACACTAAATCTTATATACATGTAACATGATGTTGAAAAGGATGCTTTTTGACATCTCCCATGTACCTCAAGTTCTTGATCCTCCAAACTCTCCAAAAGTCCTATTAACAATAATAGGGTTTTTTTTTTTTAAGAAATTATTTATCTAAATTCAAATCTCACAAGCTAAAGAAACTGACTTTTCTTTTTCCTTGATCTTCTTTAATGTGGAATTGAAGATGAGAGAGTTCAAGACCGGGCCAGATTTTGCCGCGTCATCAATTGATAATACTAGCGGCAAACCATCACCCCCTCAAGGTCAGTTGGCTTCTTTACTACAAAACTTTGTCATAAATTGTTGAGAAAAAACGGGATCAAGAGATCACGAACAGAAAATAAAAATGAATGATAAGAAGAGTTCACGTGGTGGATCGGCCGAGACCCTACCTCCAGGGTTACAAACATCATATTTGTAACATATGAGACATACACAACATAAATCAAGAAAGCGTGACGTTGAACCAATTCAATGTTGTGTCATTTCTTTTGTTTCTTTCCTTTACAATGCAGGCGAGAATGGTGGCAATAATAATCCTTCGAAGAAAGCTAAACGAAAGAAGCAGAAGGCGATGTCCTCTTCGAGCTCCAGTAGTACCTCCTCCAGAGCAACATCATCATCGCGGGCGGCATCCAAGTCCAAGGGCAAGCCAGTCGAAGACGACGATATACAGGACATGTAATGGTAAACTCGTCGTCTCTGTAAATACTCGATGTTACGTGTTTTGATTGTCCATCGAGAAGAGATGGCAGCGGGGCACGTGGCATCTGTGAATCTGTGATGAACAAAAATGGAAGCCATGAAACAAGGATACAATTACTGGCTGGTCCGTCGCGGATGCGTGAATGTATATTCTGACACTCAGTTTTTTTCTCATTTGTTTTTTTTTTTTTTTTCTTTGCTCTTCTTTCGACTGTGATGAGGAAGAGATTTGTAAAGATGGATTTTATTTAGTTTCTGCTGAGAATTTGTGCTGATTAGTTCTTTTAGTCGCTTTCTGCATTTGCATGCATGGATGCATTCTTGATTTCTGTTTAGGTATTTAAGGACAAGAAGGAAATTGTTATTGCAAATCATAGGAAGAACGATGTGTGTTGTTTTAATTAAAAGTTTAAGTTTATAGTACAATTGTATTGAGTACCCGTGACAGACTCTTTTCTTGTATTTGTTGGTTGGTTGTGGTCTAGTCTTCGTCACATACGCTTAGGGGTGTAAATGAGCTGAGTAGTTTGCGAGTTGCTCGGTTAAAGTTCGCCTCGAGTTTGGTCAATTTTAAACTCGAGTTGACTCGTTTCATAATCAAGCTGAAAAGAGTTGAGCTTGAGCTCAAATATTGTAGGCCCGGCCCGTGGCTTGTCGAGCCGCTTGTCAGCCATATATATATAACCGAGCGGCTCGATAGCCGTGCGGTCAAAGCTCGAGCCGAGCTTGGGCTTCAATTTTTGAGCTCGCTCGAGCTTGAACCAACTCGAACTCGATCGAGCTTGGCTCGGCTCGGCTCGTTTACACTCCTACACACGCTTACGGACTAAATCCGAAGTATGGGTAGGAATTAGGTCACTTCATTGAGCTTGTCTACGGGATTTCCCTGTTGCGGTTTATATCTCTTATGGAGTTTTTGGGTTATTACGCAAGAGTCTTAGTTTACTCATCGTATACTCTAAGTAGTGGCTGTGGGTTTCTCTTAGTCGTCCAAATTGAGCCACTTTTTCCTTTTGCCCTTGGTGGGAGTTTGATTCCTGTCACGAACATTGTCTCAACTAATCTCATCATGAGTATGTGGATGAGTTCTAAGATATAGTTTGACGAAATCGAGAAACCTGTGTTGTTGTTTTTTTTTTTTAAATGCATTTTGCATTGATAAAAACAGGATGGTGGCCTACATGACACATGTTATATTAACAACATCAATCAAACAAATCAAACAAGTACACTTTTATTGGTTTTCCCATCTACATCTACCGTGAAAAAACATAACACCACCAACATCAAAACCACTACAAACCCATATATATTAGATCCCCACATGTGCTTCCTAGTACCAACCAAAAACAAATGAGCGCTGCTGCAACTGCCAGACTAGAAGAGGCCTGAAAATCATGCTGGCAGTCACAGCAGTTCTCATACTCGTGAAATTTCGCCGCCGTCTAATCACTCTCTATTTCACCATTTTCAACCCAAAGAACCAAAATTTCATCAACACAAATTATAAACCTAGAGCACATCAAACTCGTCGCAAATCGCCGGCCTCCTCCCCATCCCCGTCGCATTCCTCCTAAAACATCACACCGGCTCTGGTCACCAGATTCATCGAATCCAAAACTGGTAGCTCAGTACCAAACAGCACCGCCTATGTCACCTATAGCGGGGATCCAGGCCGCCAGGCTCCAATCCTCGAGGACAAATCCCGGCCCGCGCCCACCATAACGGTCAGCACACATGTGGTGGTTATGGCTGACAAAAGTTATTTCTGATACACATTTTCTGGCGGATACATTCAATGGGAGCTTGAACTTTCATCTTCTACCACGTTGCATGGTAAAGCAACCATTTTCAAGATCTTCAAGTTAAAAGCCACCACCTTTTAGTACATGTGACCATCGCAGTCTTTATCAAATATCAGAATGCAACTGCTGCCTGCAAATCAAGATTGACTTATGATTTTGCCAGTTAGGGTTACAAGACGGATTTAGCGAGTGAACATCATCGGATAGTAACTGCCGATTTCTCTGTTGTCACTAACTTTGATTCTTTATATACATAATTTCTTTCGTGTTCAAGTTTAGGTCAAATCTTATTCAAAAAAGTTCAGTATTGATAGATGGTCTATTAACAAGTATGTTATAATAAATTAGTATAGTTTGTCCTTTCAAAAGAAATTAGTATAGTTTGAATGTAATATTTCACAATATCCATAATATGATAAAGAATATTAGTCATTCTTCTCTTACTATACATCAAATATATAAATCAGTTCAAGTTATATGAGTTTTTTCGTGACATAAAACTTATAAATTCTACAAAAAATTCAATAAAAACACCTTGGTCATGGGTTTACGTACAGTTTACTTTAATATGTTCTCCAATTCGAAAAATTGAGAAAATTAAAAGTGACTATGTGAAAAAAAAAAAAAAAAAAAAAAGAAAAAAAAGAGGTTATGATTAAAATGTTTTTGTCTTATATGATGTTGGAGAACATTGGAAAGTCAGACCATGAAAATATTAAGTGTACCTATTTGTGATCCACATCTTTGTTTGTGCCGATATGTTTATAGAGAATCAAAAATTTTTCAGAACAAGAAAAAGTCAAAGTAAAATTTCAAACACACCTTGCAATGCTTTTGATTTGTAATTACCCCTCCAATTGCCAAATATATTCATTCTCTGTGACCCTTTAGACATTATTATGGTGATAATTATTCTTATTTCTATCTAGCTTTTTTTTTTTTTTATCGGATTACGAGGTGTCCTGAGCAGACACTAACTGTAGGGGCAAATGCTGGTCAGATTAATTTTTTCATACGAGAAGAGATTCGAACTCCTGACCTTTTTTAAAGGACGAGAATGCACGTCAATCACTGGTTTTTCTAACTAGCATTTTAGCATAATGAATGGTGAACTAATAAAATTTTAGCTCATATATTCTTTCATCGACCTAATGGTGATCACAATTTGATTTAAAACAATTTGTTATCATCATGAACTAAAAACCGACTTAAATGTTTTATTTTAAACTCTGAAACTATAACCAATTTTAAAATAAATTAATAATTAATAATTAACAAAAAAAAAACAAATAATAGAATTTTGAAGTATCAAAGTAGTCATAATCATCTAAGTTTTGTTAAAAAGACCATGGATGAGGGAGTCTAGTTATGATAAAACTAACCTATTGATTGGTTTCTAGAAGATAAGTCTCACGGTGAGTCAAATTTGAAACATTGTGGTTACTAAGTCAACTGTTCGATTAAAACTTGACTCTAGTTGCCACAAAAGAAACTAATTTACCACTAGATAACAAATGTTTTGAAATTTGATTATGGTTAAGGTTCAAAACAATAATATTGTGGGCCAAATTGGGGGGGGGGGGGGGGGCTAAAGGTGGCAAATGATTCTGTGGACCAAGTCTAAAATATACAATTTTATACTAAATGTTTACAATTTTATATACTAAAAGTTCACAATTTAAATTGTGAACATTCAGTATGTAAATTGTGAACATTCAGTATATAAATTGTGTATTTTGACTTTAGGTCCATCTTGCAAGGTGGACCTAGATCAATGGCATAATTGTTGGGCTAAGGTGATGGCCTACATTCGGGCCCAAAAACATTTTAGTATTTTAAAGATATTAGAAGATTTTGGGAGGCAGGATTTTGTATTTTTGATTAATTGTACTTTTTTTCTTATATTTGAAGCAATGAATTTTCCTCGTGGAGTTGGTGGGTTATGTTGATGACTTTATATGTCATTATTCTCCTCTTTTTGAACAAAGTATAACCTCAACCACCTCAATTAAATTGTGTTCTTTTCTACTCAATCTCTACCATACCCCTCTCCCACTTACATAACACACTTTTTAATTGATAAAAGAGCTTTGCTATTTACAAGCTAAGGTTGGACTCCATATACTTAATTGTCAAATGTTAATATTAGAAGCAAGTTAGCTAGCTAGATTGCAATTTTTAATTATTATTATTATATATAAATAAAATGTTGAATTATTTGAGACTTTCTAGATTCTGATTAAGCTTAACTTGTAACTGTCTTTCGAGTGAGAAAAAAAATCATTATTTATGATATATCGCTTATTTCAAAGACAATTTATGTATGGAATTTACATATTGTTCTCTCTCTCTCTCTCTCTCTCTCACACACACACACATATATATACACACACACAAACCTAAGAAATATGAATTATTATATTTTTACCAACTCAATTAACCTTATTTTGGCAAATGAAATGGATGCATCATCTCCAAAATTTTTAATTTTTGTTGTTGTCCTACCTTGCTATCCATAAGGATTTTGTTTGATGGAAGTTTGAAGAGTCAAGTCTCTTGCAGTTTTTAGGCATTCGATAGCTTGGCGCTAACTGTTATATAAGTATAAGAAGTGTAATAATGTCTTCACTGTTGTAATTCTGCCTATCAACTGGCTCAGTTCTCGCGTGATGTTTGCACGGTACTGCTTCGTGATTGTATGTATATGAGTATATAGAATCGATAAGTAAAAGGGAGATGAAGAACACAATGTATAGAACACAATTTCATAAGACCATCTTTTCATTAGCCTTCACCCTCAATTTATAAGGATCATTACAACCTTTCACATACTTATCATAAACAAGATATTAAGTAGAAGGCAAATGAAGAGTCTCAAGATTAATGGCCACTAATTGAAATATTTATAAACATTCCCCTTGACCATTAAAAAATATATCATACCTCGTAAACAAAGATTGAAGCGAAATCTAATTCATAAACTCAACAAACATATATATATACATATATAGTATAATGATCGCTATGAACAAACAAAGTCGTAGATTCTGGAATAAAATGCACAAGACAAGATACATGCATACCGTTCACCGAAGATTACGATAGAGACGTCGTGCTGATAACGTGTGTAATTTGGCCTATCAACTAGCTCAGCATCACGCGAGAACTAACGAGTTGATAGGACAAATTACAACATTCACTACTAATTGTAGTTTTTTTTTTTGTTTGTTTGTTATTTACATAGTGGGTAAGCGTTTGGGTCCATGCACAGTAGTTATCCTCACATTTCGATGGTAGGATGTTGGATTCGACCTCCAAACTTCCGAGCAACTGTCTAACTCATAATCTACTCTATAACATTTTCAAGATCAAACGTTTACCACTATGTCAAAGTTATAGCTTAGCTAGTAGCGAATGCAATTTTATTTTCTTAAAATTGCGTAATAGTGAACAACACATATTTAATGATAAGATATTAAGTGTTGGGCCCTCCTAAGCGTACGCCAAACAATATCAAAACTTTTACTGTACGATGAAATTAAAGATGAGATCACATGATCCATGGAAATAAAAATTCTTAATTAATTGCTACAAATTAATTAAAATCCACAAGAATATGTACGTGCAGTAGCTAAGGCAGCAAAGTAGCTTTCAGCAGAAACAATATTAAAAGTTGAAAACTGGCAATTAAGGTGTAGTGGGACCCATTGGCAAAGACATGGTTGTAAAAGTGCAGTTGGCAACACAAGGGATGCTAATTTAATGCCCGCAATATTCAAACCCTACCATGGGTTCACTTGGATAGTGACATACATGAATTCTTGATGACCCATTTATTTATATATTATATTTAATCTAATTAAATCAACTACCCAAGACTACAATATTCATTGTTCTACTCACCAATATATAAATAAATGGCCCCAAAAATGGCTGTCGTCGATCGAGTGAGCGAAGCAGTAATTTTCGTATATGAATGTCACGAGTTCGATCCATGCCAATAACCTCTCGGTTAAACATGTCACATAGAAGCTTCCTATTGTAATTTGCTTTAGCTCTGTGATTGGTGTGCTATTACATATGAATGAAGTTTACCTAGTGAACACTCCTAGTGACTTCGAGGTTCTGCGTTAAACAAAATAAATAAACAAATGTTGTGTAATAGGTACGTGGTATGAACATTAATTCTACAGTGATATAAGTTTCGGAAGTTTTATGTAAAAGCTTTCTATGTAATTCCTGAACCCAAATGTGAAATGCTATATGTAATTAGTATAGTGTTATGTTTTTATAAAATGATTATGTAGATGGCTCGCGTGATATTGTGGCTGAAATTTGGAAGGTCATGGTTATCTAGTATGTATAGTAATCATGCAAAACTAGCGGGTAGACGTTGTTCGTACGCATGTATAAAAGAAGATAAGAAGCATTACAATCAATGCGGTATATTACTAATTTTACTGTCAGAGTAGTAGTGTAGGGCTGGAGTATCCACCAGAGCACTATTAGGTCATAACAAACAAGCTGTTACAATTACTGTATAAGTATTGAGTCACATATGTGATGATTTTTATTGGGACCGGGCCACCATTAAACCGTAATAGCATGAACAGTATAGAATGGGTAGCACGGACAGCAGTAGCGTTTATGTACCCAGACGCGTGCCCCCAAAAAGTATGTACACAACCCGAGTACAGGACCAAAATAACACCCAGAGTACAAAGCCCAGAGGGTGGGCTATTTACTAACTACAGTATAGTAGGACTCGAACTCCAAGTCATGAGGTTAGAGAATATAAGATCAAGACCATAAGACCGTGGCAGTATTATCCTCTGGATTATGTGCCTCGTGCCGAAAAATCCAAGCTCCTATTATAGCCTCGGGTGCGCCGCTGTGCCCGTCGCGGCCGGGTGGCACGGGGACCCCAGGTGGGGTGTCCGCACCTGAGCGCGCAGAGCCAGCAACCTGCCAGGCCCTGTTGCGCGGACGCCATGGCAGACCACCTGGTCACGTCCACATCCGCTCGGACACCCTCCGCAGACATGGTCTCTCGCGCACCGAGCGGGGCCCCCAATGCAGGTGAGCCGCGAGGGGTGCCGGGGCAGCGGCCCGATCGCGGGATGGGCGCGTAGCCACGCACCGGAGCACCCATCGCCAGCGACCTCCTCCGGCCATCGGGGCGCCCACCGGCCGCCCCCGTGCTGCAGCGCGCCTGCTGCACACGCCATTCGCCAACCGGCGATCCTTCCGACCACCGACGGCGCATCCCTCCGTTCCCTCACCGTCAGCCCCGACCATATGCCTAGATCGGTCGTCGGCCCGGGCCACCAAACGTCACCCAATAAGTCCTCAACGCATACCCAACGATCCCGATCAACTATGAATTGACATAGACGTGCCGATATCACACTGGTTACAATGAACTACTGTAAAACTTCCATGTTAGATGATATACGAAAGCTGATTTTTTTAAAAAAGAAGTGAGTGGGGTCCTTATTCGGCTGTAAAACAAGCAGGACCACACAAGGATTAGACGATTCGTGCGTTGATGGTGGAGCGTATAGTAATTATGATGTGATATACTTATATATACTAGAGGGTAGCATGGTTGTGCCAGTGGCGTGGCTTAGTGAAACGTGAGAAACACATGTACAGCCACTAATATTAATTGCCTAGTATATTAAGTGTGGAGAACGCGCGCATTAAATGTGTGCAACGCTGAGGTTAGTATGTTGAGCACATTTAATGCGCGTTGTGAACACACTTAATGTCAATCGTAGACCATAAAAAGTATTAGGGGATGGATGCAGTGCATGTGTGTCTCACGTTGCTGCACCTCAAACACATGGAGTTGCTCATATGATCTAACTTTAGTAGTAGGCGAGGGCTACGTGCGGGGTAGGATGTAATGCGATATAGTTTAATAGTACGTATGTTACTAGTACGAGAGGAGAGAGAGAGGACTGATGACGAGAGAGAGGAGAGGAAGGATCGGATCACATTGGCCTGGCATGTGTTAGGTGTGGTCATCATGGCAATATAGGAGCCACTAATCTAGATAGATCTAATGGAACCTATCATTAATCAAAAGGATTTTTCCAGTAATGTTCGGCTGCACATTTCACTACCACGCAAACTGTAAAGTGGTAAACTTTCATAACAACACCGGAATATGGAAATACCATTGTTGGTGTTTCATTTACATCGATGGGCATTTGTCAACACTGTTGCGGTTATTCCGAAACCGAGCCGACTATAAATGGCCACGTTAATACCAATCAGCACGGAAAGTACCACCATTAGGTTGTTTCACGGGTGGTGTGTTTATACATATGGTGATTTGCGTCAACACTCGTTGGTATATTCGTGAACCGCCACCCGGCTTATAAAATGGTCACTGAATTACCGGATAAACACGCTCTCGCCACTTACTAAAACGCGCGAAATTGCTCAGACATTAGCAGCTCTTTTAGATTAAACTGATTCAACGAACAGATTACGAGCCACCGGACCACACCTAAGACCATGACACATATAAGCGTTTTCTGAATAGTAGTACGTGGTACGCCGTGCAGTAGTAGCTGGAGAGCGGGTATGCTGAGTATGGTCCTTCGACTGATTCTTAAAATGTTCAATTGAGATCAACAGTAGAGAGGTCGCCAGCTGACTAGGGTGAATATGCAGTTGTAGCGCTGAGTTAGGCCATGTGAGAACTTCAGCCCAGGTGGCGAATGCTACTAAAGCGACAATGTTGAAAATGTTAAAGACTTCTCTCATGGCACCCCATGCCATGTGCTGAGCATAGCGAGAGAGACCTTCACGCGACCGGTCAAGTGTGTGTGGACGAGGCAATAGGATAGCAGAGCCGAAGTGAGTCGATGAGTGCCCTTATAAGTGTTAGAGTTCGTTGGAACATTCGAACACGGACAAACAAAGCTTGAATGATTGTGTGGTTTGAACAAGGTGAGATCGTTCACATTTTACAACTGATTGATGAAAAACATGGTGAGAGAAAGTTTGCAGTGTTCGCGACGTGGGGCGGTACAGTATTTGACAGAAAACACGGCCTAAGCCACATGTCCGAGCTGACTAAAACCAGGTAAGAATGCACGATTAAGAACTAAGGTTTGGTGCTTGATAAGAAGGCAGCAACTGTCTCAAGCTGCTTGGAGTATCTTTGAAGCCAATTGAAGAGCGCCGGACTCGGGGTTGCGCGCACCTACGGTGAGAGCACATTGAGCGGCCTTGAAGGGCTGGATGATATGATGGATAAAACAAAATCTCAACAACATAGGACAGAAGTGCAATGTGGTGAACGAAAATCAGAAGCGTACGAGGCTGAGTGGACACCTGTAGTCTCTCAAAATTTACAAAAGAATCTACATGTTTTATTTCAGGCATCTACATATATGCAAATCCAGTGCACAAGGCTCATAGTGTCCTCCATTAAGTTAATCAATTCAGGTAGCTATATTATTTACTGTTGAATATTTAAAACTTCCCACCCGGAGAGTGGCGTAGGACCATGAGCGTTAAATTTCTAGTGTCACAATCGATTATCGGATTAACTAATACAAAGTATTGCTTAAATTTTTGTTGTGAACAGAATGTTGAGGCGGGCTGCGTAGAAACGAGTCAAGTTCAACATCTCGACTATTAAAATTGTGCCATGACGTGACTCAACGGTAATATCAGAGGACGATCGGTACAAAGTTGTTGAGTATGTGGATACCGTAGGTGTATAAGTTATAGCATAGTTTAAGAGGCATTCTCATCTGGGTGAATTATTTCTTTCTCGTTTAACACAACGTGAGCGAATGCGAGGATACCCGAGGCATGCAAGAAAAAAAGAATCAAACCCTCCTCGAAGACTACTGATCTTTCACAGTTTGGTGTTGCGGGGAGGAGGTCGCCGTGAGAATTCAAGAACAAAAAAAGAATGAATAAAAAAAAAAATAAAAAAGAGAAGCATAAGACTAGCTTGCGGGATGCTTTGGGCAAGAAGCCGCGCCTATGGTATGGTGCTCCGACATAGACTGGTGATGATTTTTTTTTGTGTGCGCCGCGGCTGGTCCGCTAGGCATTGCCAGGCCAAAGAGTTAAGAGCAACGTGATCTTCGCGGGCGGGGTAGGTATATTATACATAGTAGCAGAATCTACCACGTTGGTCTGTATAACGAGTAGACTCGATTTCTGAATCCCTACCTCCACATTTGTAGATGGCCTATTTCAACCTATTTCACTCCACCAAGTAGGTAGCATCACTTGTCAAATGAGGTTGTCAGTTGATCAATTGGCTGCTAGTAAGGGTCTAAAGGGTGGAGTTCTTCATAAAGCCTGTAGCTAATGGTGTGGGGCTGATTGTCCGATTGTTTCAGGTTCTTCTCCGTAAGTTTAGTTTTTTTTTTTTTTGTTTTTTTTTTGTTTTTTGAATTTATTTCCTCGTCAACAATAACAACATTTTAAAGTTCAATGATATTACGAGTGTATTTGTTGGAGTTATCTGAAAAGATAATATGTATCTTTGGTAACTTGATCAAATAGATTGAGTTTCTAGAGGCAAGAATGGAAGGTGATACAGTATGTAAATGTATTGAATGCGGTAATACCGAAGAATGAATAGGCGAAAAAAACTAAATAAGGTAATAGAAATGCTATTATTGTAGCGCAAGTTCATACAACTATACAGAAACCCGGTGATACTAGTGATTTACCAACGCACGAGGCTCCCATGGCCTCGGACGGAATGGGGATTAGTGCAGGTGAACTTGGATCGTGTAAACGGATAGAGAAAGACTCAGACGCATCGTTTCTTCTTTTTAAAACGTAATCCCCCCTTCGTACTGTATGAATCTGTAAGTTTCGGTTTTTTTTTTTTTTTTTTTTTTTTTTTTTTTTGCTACGTGTCTATTTACAAGGTAAGTATCTGGCAGAAGCGCCTTGCCAGCTGAGATCAAACCCAGACCCCCATCTGAGAAGGTCCACTTCGTGTTACTGGATCACAATTGAGTCATGGGACTTAAAGCAAGGTGATCAAGACCTTCTAACAAGGCTACTCGCCACCACTTCTGTAACAACAATAATCAAAGGATACATTTAAAAGCCTCCATAAATCAAATATGCAAAAAGTGTGGCCAGATGGGTGGGTGTGGCCGTGCGCAGTTACTTGTGTAGAGAGGCGGGGGAAGACAGGGGCGGAGAAGAATGAGAGACGAGGCGGGCGACGCGGAGACGCACCGACTTCGAGCCGGGGAGCGCGAGCGAAGGCGAAGAAGGAGAGAGAGAGAAGAGAGAGCGGGCGAGGTCATGCGACGCGTCTTGTGTGGCGCGCAGCGGGAGGAGCAGCGCTGCGATGAGTTGAGGAGTTGGGAGGGTGCCACACGGCAAGAAAGCGAGAGCGCGAGCGCTGAGAGAGAGCGAGCGGTACACGCAGAGCGATGGAAGGGGCGGGCGAGTGGCACACACCCACCTCGGCGTGGAGCATAGCACTGACTAATAATAATGGAGGGATAATAATCAATCTGGAATAAGTAAGTAGGATAATGTGGATGGCCAGGACCGGGGTGTGGGGTAGACTGAATTAGATAGTGACATAAGTAAGTTGGGTATTGTAGATAGATTGACGATCGCCGGGGATGGTATAAGTAATGGTCATTTGTGCGGGAATGGGATGAGGTCACATGCGGGGATACCCGTCCAAGTAGAAGTACTGTTGACGCGGAAGACACACAGCGAGTGGTATGTAGTTACTTTTTCAACCGCAGACAGGGTAGGCTCAAGCGTGGCAAGATGACCGTCTCGTTGGTGGGGAGATGTTGTTGGAGAACCGGTCGCGGGCGGTTTCGGATCAGCAGAGGATGGGGGCGGCGCAGCGCGATCTTTTGAGACCGCTCTTGCCTCCCGAGAGCGCGACCATCCGGGTGACCTTGGACCGTTAAAGGACAGAAGGACAAGACGGGCCGGACGAGCAAGGCTGTGCGTTGTAGCACCAAAAAATATACTACAAGTAGCAGCGGGTTTGTATGACTAAGCGACACTAAAATGGTATTATTGGAAAGTCATATTGACAGATGAACGATGTTGTAAGGTACACACAGCTAACTGGATGTGACCGTAGCTTAAGTGTGGTGGATGGGGCAGACCCGCGGGCAGGTACTACGGGCGCAGCCTGCGCTGGGGCGACTTATCTAGAAGATCGGGGTGAGAGGGTAGAACGGTGGTTACATTCGGTTGGTGCTAGTCAAGCGGTTGGCTGAGTTGAACGCGAGGTGGCAGCCGTCCGTGCCCCGCAATTAGCAGCGCCGGTGGGGGGCTAGCGGCGGGGAACGCTGATGATGCGTTTCGTTCCGCGGTCCGGCCGCGGAAGGCGCCGGCGGCGCGGTGCCGGCGGGGTGGGTGGGACCCGGGCGCCGGGGACGGCGCCGGCGGCGCCGCCGGCGCGCGGAGCCGGGGGGCCCTGGCGTCCGCGCTGGCGGTCACCCGGGGGGGCGGCGCGGCGGGGTCGGTGGGACGTTGACATGAGAGAAGAGGTCTGTCGGGCGGAATCTGATGGGGGGTAGGGCGGGCCCCCCTCGACCCCCCGTCGAATCCGTCGCACCATGGACGGTTGATGTGGTGACAAGATATCGTGGTGCGCTAGCTCGGCAGGTGGTCGGCTCGCTCCTTCGGAGCTTGTATCTTATATGTGTAGTTTGTTTTATTTTATTTTAATTGTTGTGTTGTGTGTTGGTGGTCGTTTATTGGAGTTTTGTTTGATTGTATGTCTTGTTAGTCCTTTGTTATATATTTCTTTGGTTATTAATTGGTTTATTGTACTCTGCTTATTCATTGTTTCTATTTTTGTTGTTGTTTGTGGTTGTTTTTTGTTTTTTTTTTTTTTGTTTTGTTTTTTTTGTTTTGTTTGTTTTTTTTTTTTTTTTTTTTTATTTATAGTCATTATTTCATGTTTTTTTTATTGTATTTTTATAGGTATTATTTATCTTTTCTTTTTTAGTTGTTATTTTTGTTAGGTTTACTTTTTGTGTTAGGAGCTTGTTGTGTATTGCGGACTCTGCGAGTTGTCATCACTCTAACGCCAGAGCATGATGGCACGAAAAAAAAGATCAAATCAAGAGCACAGCTGGCAGTTGAGATGTATGATGCAAGGTTCGTGCATGACGGTCACGTGCGCAGGCCGCGTGAGTCCAGCTCGCATGACGAGCCCTGCACGCGTCTGCTACTGAATCTAGATAAATTCGCCAAAATTAATCTCAGGCCTTTCACATATCAGACACCTATAACCGCAGTATATCTGAAAATCATCTAGTGAGCTCACGAAGGGTGGGAGCACAGCAGGGAGTATATAGTAGTGTGGATGATAACAACTGAAATGTAATAAAGTGATATGATAATATTAAAAAAAACATGAGATATGTAATCAATTGTGTAAGGTGATCGAGTCAACGTAAAACGCATACTGATCCACCATCACATCCACCAAAAAAATCTAGAAGTATCCAAGGTGAAATGAATTTCATCTAAGCATTTTTTTTTGATAAAAAAAAAATGTATAAAAAATGTTAAGGCAAGAATGTACAGATATGGTACGAAGATGAATTAAAGGCCAGCCGCCAAGGTGAGCGCAGCCGGCCTGCACCAGACAACGAGCCAAAGATCGGTAATCTTGGAGGAACATCGGACAACGGGCTGAGAGAGGACACGCTCGAGGGGGTTGCGCATGAGCTAGCCATCGCACAGCGGGGGGGTAGATGGTGTGGCAGCGCGAGTGGTGACCGGGATACTGAGAGGGCAGGCCGACGCAGGAGAAAGAAGCGGACAGAATAGCAAGAAGAGGAATTTGCAAGGCGAAGAGGCGGAGCAGACCACAGAGCAGCAGGCAGAAACGAGCAGGAGAGAGAGTTGTGATCGCGCCGCAGCAGGGGCCGCCGGCGGGCGGGCGCCGCGCGCGGTGCGGAGAAGCATAAAGTAGGCAGATAAAATGGCAGAGAAACAACCGTACCGCGGGCCTACTTGCTCAAAGTCACTGAAGACCAACGACTATTTCTCATGCCGCTACACCACAGGAATTTAACATCTGTATATTTGTAGTGAGGGAAGGAACATCATCATAATGCCGCGCGCGGGCAGCGAGACGCACCTTGTTCTAACCAGAAAGAAAGGGTAGGCGGTGAATGCGTGAGGTGGCGAGTAAGCCACCGTCTACCGAGAAGACTGGCGCGGACTGGCGCGAGCGCGGGCGCGGCGGCGCGGCGCGGCGGCCCGGGGGGGGCGGCGAGCGCGTTGCGCGAGTTTAACGGGCGAGGGGCAAGAGTAGAGCCGTCGCGCGAGGGGGCGCAGCGAGCCGCGGCGCGCGGCGGGCCGGCGAGCGCGCGAGAACGCGGCAGGCCGCGCGCGCGCGCGGCGAGCGAGCACGCCGCGCGCGTCAGTATCAGCGAGCGAGCGCCTCGCGCGCGTTTTTTTTTTAAAGAGAAAAGGGCGCGGGCGCGGCGGCGCGCGCGAGCCGCGGTAGTTGAACGCCGACGCGCGCGCAGGCGAGCGAGTTGGGAGGAACGAGACGGCCCGGCGCGTGCGGAGCGAGCAGTAAGTTCAAGCGAGCCGCAGGGTGCCCCTGTCAGCCGCTCGTGTCTCTCGCTGACCGAAATAAAATCAAAGAAAGGAGGGGTACTAGGCATTAGGAGCTGGTATTATACCGTTCTCATATAAGACAAGATATGGAGAGACGTGATAGTAGTACCTTCTAACCAAGAAGTGGATGGCGGTGCGGGGTGGGTTGCACCAGAGCGTTCACGATCTGCATGAATGAAGTAGATGTAAGACGCGCTGTAAGCACCTCATCTTTGTAGAAATTCAACAAAACAAAAACAAAAAACAAATTGGCTTATAAATTAGTTAGAAAATACAATTACAATAGTAGTAACTCTAGTCTCCGGTAGAATAGCTCGCAGGAAGGGAAGGTGAACAATTAGTCAAAATTATTCTTCCCCCGCCACCGTCGAGCCGAGCAGTTGGAGAGAAAGGTGTAAACGTAGGATGAACCCAATAAAACGAGGAACCGCAGAGGTCGTAGTGTACACCCGGTGCTTTCTGCCGACAAGGACCTCACCTCACTTGAGAGCTGCTGGGCTCATCATACCACTGGTGAGACTCGATCGGCTTGTGATGCTTCCAAAATTCGACATCTATAACAGTGAGCGCTACCAAGCGGCAACGGGTCATTGGCATGCGAGTCTGGAGGGTTAGGGCCTACAGTGATGCGCTGTCATGCGTGAAACATGACACTCAGGGTGACGTGCACCGTAGTAACACCCCTAAACATACATAAACATGTCTGGTCACATAGATTCTAAATGTTGACTCTGTTGAGAGAGTGTTTCTATTGTTTCTTTTTTGTGGTTATTTTACTGGTCAATTATGAACACAACTTAGCGTTGGGTTTATTTTTCTGTATTTTGTTAGCATACGAGTTTGTCTATCTTAGTGGTCACAAGTGTGGGTAGCAGGGAGGGATTTTTATTTTTCGTAGATCTCATTTTGATAACCAAAATGAGCGCCCTGAGAGCTTATGTCATATTA
>VALG01001376.1:7951-23918 GCA_009835305.1 Ipomoea purpurea
CTGGTAAGACTTGATCCCTGGTCATTCTTCCAAAGTTTCACCTTTATGACCAGTTGAGCTACCCATGCGGGCCCGGAGATTACATGAAATGGTGAATGGTTGAGTGTTGAGACAAATTAACCTTATCCAAATAGCACAACTCCATATCTTTACAGCTAGTATACATCAATCAATATTGTGTGGATCATATTATCAAATAATATACATTCAGTACACAAATAATATATTTTTAGTATATTTATTAAAAATGTATATTATATTCAGAAAAAAATATGTTATTCAAGTATTGAAAATACATTATTTTATATAATGCACATCATTCAATACATAAATAATGTATTTTTAATATATTAAAAATATAATTTTTGTTATGATAGGCGTCTTGTTCGGACAATAATTTGCCACTATACATTGTCACGCCGGCATTTTATGTGATTTGCATTCCCTCAACATCATCAATACTGTATACTGCCATGCCAATAATGTAAGTCAATACTGTATACTGGCATGCCAATTGAAAGCTCCTTGCCATTGAATTTTCTTAGCCATAATAAAGCTTCCTTAATAATCCCTCAAAATGTAACCAAAACCCATGCTTTTCCCTTCAAAATGTATGATAATTCGGTTGAGTGGAGGGAGCGAAAAAGTAGGACGGATTCAGAAATTTTTTCAATAAAGGCGAAACATTAAAACAAAAAAGATAATTTAAAAAAAAAAACACACATCTCATTATTAATATAAAAGAATGTTATATATATGTGTGTGTGTAACTATGTTGAAACCATATCAATGCTAAGATTCAAACATTTATCCATTAGGATAACTCAATATGTACTCAACCAACTCATCTAAATCAATTATTGTTAAGATTTAATAGTTTTATTTTACTAATACTAACACATATCTATACATACAATATACATACAAAAATTATATATGGGGTGGGGTGAGGTTGGCTCCGTCCCTGTATACCCATCATATTATGTTAACTGCAATCATATAATTTGAATATTATTTTGGACCAAGGTCTACAATGCAAGATAAAATTTGGTCCATGGTATAATTTGTCATGCACAATGTTATGGTTTTGAATCTATAAAAAGATTACAGAAAGTTCATGTAATAGTGGTTGGAGCACATCAAAGATATCTATCTAAAAATTAATAAGTGTGAATTAAAGTTATACCATTTATTTGTGTCCGTTTTTTAATTTACTTTTTTTTTCTTCATGTATACATTATGCTATAAGAGTTGTTGTACTATATAATACAATATATTTGGTCAAAAATACTCGTACCGTTATAACAACTTTTTTTTTTTTTTAACTATTGTTTCCATACAAATGCTTCCACCTTATATTTTTTTTTTTATTTTTTTCAATGGAAATAATATATAGATACTATATATTGGAGTACGTACTATATAAGTTATTTCCTAAAATATAAATTTTATATTTATTTATTATACAAAAATATAAATACCTAAAATCTCCTAACTGGCAGAAACCCTGGCCTAATTCTCTCAAAACTTCTCTATCTGTCTAACGAAATTAAACCTTGCTTTTTTATTGGGCGTTTCTTCATCTCGTGGTCGTCAACCTCTGGTCGAAGCTTTGAGCCTTTGACGGAACTTTGTTTCTTGGCCATCGGTCTCCTATTTTCTTTTGTTTTTTTGTTTTTTAGTTTCGTAATAAATTTTACTGCTGATTCAGCCACCAACCTTTCAAGGAAGTTGCGGTATTTCTAAGATCTAAAGTTTAAGGATTCCGTCAGATCTGGATAAAGAGGTGGTTTGAGTCTAGTGGTTCCGTAAAATAAAGTTCAAGAGGTGTAGTACTTCTTTTCTTTTCTTTTGTGTTATGTTTTTTTCTCTTGCTTGTGTGACGAGTTTGTTTTCCTCTCGTTTCTGTTGGCGAGTTCTTTTCTTCATAATTGTGAAACATATAAGTTGGTCATGGCGTATGTGATCAACTTCATCCTGGGTGACAAAGATGACAATGTAAAAGAGCATTTGCAGCTCAGCTCGATGGATATATTGCCAATGAACGATATATGGAAAACATATATGCAGGTGGTGTGCAAGACTTTTCAACCAAAGTCAGTCTTGACTATGTTTGATCAATTCTTTAATGATATTAAAGAAGTGTTAAATTCATCTAACGAATTCAGTTTCAAATTTGTAAAACAGTTTGCGAATCAATTTCTTTGTAGCATTGCTAGGGAAGTTGTTTCTATGTCTGTAAAGAATGGTATACCGTTCCATCGATCCTATTTGTAATCGCTTCAGCTTATGATAAATGAATGAGCGCAGCTTCTTTATCTTCAAAAAGAAAAAAATACCTAAAATCTAAATAAATCTAAGATTTTAATGTAGAGTACTAATATTGTACATCGATTTTGCACATCGCCCATAGAAAATACTAGTATATAAAAATAAATGTGCAATCTAACTATCCTTCAATTGGTCCAATCTAGGTAATAAGGTCTTTCTATTTTCTCTCTTTTTCTTTTTTAATTTAATTTTTATTTTTAAGCCCCCCACCCCCCAGACACACCATTATTGGCATACCAGTATACAGTATATATTGATGATGGTGAGGGAATGCAAATCACATAAATGCCAGCGTGACAATGTATATATTATGTAGATAAGGCCCGGAAATTAGTCTCAACACTCGACCATTCACCATTTCATGTAAGCTCCAGGACAAAAAGTGTGTATGTACTAAACTTATTATATAAGTAAATATGAAAATATATATAACTTCTGGAACGATTGGAAATAAAGTTTAGTTGTAAAAGCTTAAAGATAATAGCAAAATAATACGGATAGCAAGTATGTGGTGCAAGTAGATTAGGTCTATTAAGTAATTAGTTGGACTGGACATTATGTTTAAATCTGTATTCCACCAATACAATCGTTATGTTGTGCAACTGTGTGCATCAATCCATGGTGCACACGGTTGCAAAAACGACGTCGTTTTGACTAAAAATGTGCGTCCCACTTTTAAAAAAAAATCCAGTTTTGATTCCCGTCAGTGCATAATTCTGGATTTTTAGTTCATTCATTCTGGATATTTAGACGAAAATCGGAACTGATTTTTTTTTTTTTTTTTCATTCATGCTGGATATTTAGTTCATTCATTCTAGATATTTAGTTCATTCATTCTAGATATTTAGTTCATTCATTCTGGATATTTAGTTCATTTATTCTGGATATATAGTTCAAATTATGCACAACATAATGTTGTTGTCGGGAATCGAAACTGTTTTTTTTTTAAGTGGGACGCGCATTTTTTGTCAAACGTCGTTTTTGCAACCGTGGTGCACAGCGCTGCACAACATAATTTGCCTCACCAATATGCCTATATAAATCGATCCAACAATATTAAATAAGTGGTGTTAATTAAGGTAGATTATCTACATTTTGCATTTATAGACTTATTTTAGAACCATATATCGCAAGCTCAAGAATTTATTTTAGAACTAAATTTTTGTTCATGTTCTCAATTTGTATATTTCATTGGTATTCAATGAAATCCATACCTCCTCCAAGTCTTTGGTGTAAGTTATTACATTCTTTATATGTTGCTATCAGTTTGATAGATCATCACAGATTTATAAAAAGATTGCCAACATGAAGTTACTATCTTTTATTTCCAATGAATCGAAGTAATGACTCACCAGGCTACTGCCACATTTATTCTAATTTTATTCACATTTTTGGAAGTGTCAAAGTGAATATCTCTAAACCAAAAAATATATATACAATATAATACTTAAGTTTGAAGTGTATCATTTGATATATTTGTTTAGCTTAATTTGTGGAGTTAACGTTATGAAATTGTGAAGTTAATGTTATGCATTCATAAGCAGGGTCGGCCCTGGGCAAGGGCAGGCTGGGCCCTTGCCCAGGGCCCATGCTTGGGGGAGGGCCCCATCCTATCTCTTATATATATAGTATATATGTATTGAGTATAAGTATATACATATGTTTTACAGTAAGGTGAATTAGCTTGGTTGGTAAGATACTTGAATTTCAACCTCCTTTAATTTAAGGCCTATGATCAATCCTTTCTTTCACATTTTCGAATTCCTCAACTTTGCTTCTTTGCTTACATTATAATGTATATTTTAAAAATTTATTTTTTGATTTTTTGTGTTTATTTTAATGTAATTTTTAAATATATAAATTTTCATATATTTATACTGAACATATTATGAAAATTTTTATATTAAATATATAAATTTTTTATTAAATTTTTAATGCAATTTCTAAATTTATAAACTTTTATATACTTATAATTAACATATTATGAAAAATTGAATTAAAAAAACTTCATCAACTCATGTTAACCAAACAAGACACGTAAAAATATATAGGACATAGGGGTTTATATGATATATTTTGAGATTGAATTAAAAAAATTTAAAAGATAATTTACTCCGTACCTTTTTATAAATCTAATCAATATAATATTAGAAGCTTCTATTCTTAAAAAATAAAAATTTATTTATTTAAAAGAAAAAGTACTTGTATTAAAAACAATATTTATAAAAATATATAAATAATATAGAAGATGTGTGATTTATAATATGCTTTATGTTCAAACTATTTTATCAGATAATTATGTTTCATATCTTTTGCATTTTTTATTTGTGTTTTGAAATATTTTAATTTCTTGTCTTAGTCAAAAAGATTTTTAGCTTTCCATATGTTTATAATTATTGGTTTATAAATTTTTAATAATAATTAATTTATTATTTATTATGTAAATGTTATTGTTTATAAGTTTACTCGATTTTAAATTATTTTTCAGTTTTATAAACTATAGTATTATTTATTTATGAAGGCACTTATACGATTATTTATTATTTTGTATTAAGGAAAACACCTAGAATTTTTTTTTTCATGATTATTGTTGTGTATGTAAAATTGTTAAAACTTGTTAATCTTATTTAAAGTTATTGATAATAATAATTTTTTCCTTATATAATTTAAATTTTAGGCATGAAATATATATTAACCGGGGTCCATTTTTTATCCTGCCCCGGGCCTATAGAATGATAGGACCGGCCCTGTTCATAAGAACAGCTCATGGTGTTCAATACAGAAGTCATTGAACAGTTCATAGTGTTCAATAGTATTAATAATATATTAATGAAAATGTTGAGACAAATCAATTAACATTTGCATTGTTTAAGTTGTCCGGATGAGAAATGTTAGACCTATTTGTCAACTAAGTTTATAAATTTTAATTGTATAAATTGTATAAATCGAAATCAAGCAAGGATAACATCAGAAAACATAATCTATCCAATTCATTTCATCAATTGCACTATATAATATTCGTTGTTATAATTTATATAATTGTATATCGATCCGATTATTCTTAAAATATTATAATATATACATTTCGTGCAATGCACAGGTAAAAAATACTATACATAAAAATAATACTCCGTATTTGTTAAAAATAGACAGTTGCACATAATATTACTTATTTAACAAAACTATTCAATTACAAAATTAAACCTATTTCTTTTTATTTTCAATAGACTACACGAAATATTATTTTTAAAAGAAATTGTATATTATAGTAATAGAATTTCTGAATGTCAAAATCCAGGCAAGTGCGCTGCTGAATACATTTTAATTACTATTTCTTTACTTAGATATTTTCATTTTAAATTTGTTTAATTAGTGTGTGTAAAATAGACGAGTCTTATGTAAGATAGTTTCCAGAATTGTCTTTATCGGTAAGATATATCAGGTCAAGATTGAAATATAATATTTATTTGAAATATAATATTAATCAGGAATAAATTATTTGCTCCTTATAAATTGAAATGTAATACTTTTAAGAAAAAATATAATATTTTTAAATTAAAATATAATATTTAATGATTGAATAGTTATATAAGAAAAAGTATAGTAATAATAAATTTGATTGATTATTACTTATGAAATGAAATTTAATATTTATGATAATAATTAAAATCCTATATATAATAAAGTCATATGGTCTTGTGAAAATTTAATGTTGATAATTAACATTTAATTTTCATAAGACCATAATAATATTTTTATTGTGAAAATTAAATGGTTATAATCAATATTTAATTTCACAAAATCATAATAATATTGTTAATGTATAGATAACAATAACATAATTTAAATAAATTTGAGAATAATAATAGATGATAATAATTGTTCCACTTGAATAGTTTCATAGTAGTATAGTGATAGTATATATATAGTATATATATACTAGTATGATTTATTCTATTCTTATTTATTTATTATTTATTTTTCAATTATCTACTGGCAAGCATGTATTGTCGGGTGACACGATTTGGGATTCCAGATAATCGTATGATCGATGGAATATCAACGCTACGCATTTTCAATATTATTTAAAAAATACATTGATTCTTTATATTGAAAGGTACCTTACAGTACATATATAATGCTGACCCTTGGTATATTTAAGGGAATATGACTTTTGTATGTGCATGCAACGCCTAAAGGTGTTCATAAGTTTGAAACGTTAAGTATTATGGCATAGCTAGGACGGGCTAAGTATCTTAAGATTATGTTGAGGTGATATTGGAGGATTACGGAGGACAAAGATGAGGTTACTTCGTGGATTCCATCGATTACTATGCCCAACACTCTCGCAACCTTAATTGACGCTGGAAGTAGGCCCTTAGTAACATGTAAGGATTTATTTTCTCGTTGCGGACGTCGTGCTCCTCCGCGGTTTCGCCGTTTTCGGAATATTATTCTCATTCTTTTATTGATTCAGCACGCACTTAATCGTCAGTAGGTATTTGGAATTGAGAAAATCAGATGATCAAACTAAGAGTTCGTGGATTTGGTTGTCGTTTAACAAGGTCAGATTGTATGTTGCTTACAGTTACGGAGTTAGAAATCTCAGAAAGGGGTTAAGAATATTTTGGATTTTCTTCGGCGACTCGTAAAATTGTAGTTGCAATGATACTTTGTAGTGTTTACTAAGTTTTGTGTGAAAAATTTTGTAATATTAAGATACTATGTACTTAAACTGTGTTTAGGAATGATTAGTTTAAGTTTTGTAAGTAATCACCGTAAGCTGCTTGAGAATAGTGTGTTTTAATTTAAAATAGGGGGTAAACTATATTCTATGTTTCATAATTGTATGCATAGAATTCACAGCATAATAGAACGTATTAAATTTAAAAAAAAATTATAGTATGAATAACGTCGATATTAGGTCGGGTATACTTTTTATAACATATTTTCCGTGCATCGCACGAGACAAATACTAGTATAATATTAAAGATCAAAGGATTACTTATAAAAAAAAATTATAATACTTGTAAAAAGTGTAATAATTATAATTTTATATATTAAAAAAAAAAAAAAAAAAAAAAAAAAAAAAAACCCTAATACCAAATTTTGCCTGGTAAAAATATATTGAATGTGTAGGCATCAGACTGATCTCCACCACATGCATATCTTAATTCTGTATGAGTAGATATTTTCATTTTTGAAAAATTTGTTTTACTGCTCTTAAGATACATTGAATCTGGACACACATCCATTTGTTCCCTATAAAATCCCAGCCCAGGCAACTCAGCTACTCAACCAGATATCTTAATTTTCCCCTATTATTATTATCAGTAGCTCAGACCATTTCTATATGGCTCCAACGATTGCTGATCCCTCCGTGAAGGCAAAGGAGATCCAACGGTGTAAAACTCCGGCGGAGGAGGAGGAGGTGTTGAGGAAGAGGAACGAGGAGCTGGAGAAGGAGTTGAGGAGGAGTCTAGAGAGAGAGGAGACGATGAGGCGAGAGTTGCAGAGGACGTGGAGCGGTTGATGGTGGCGGAGGAGGCGGAGGAGCGGCTGTGCTCCCAGTTGGGGAGCTGGAGGCGGAAGCTGTTGACCAAACCCGGACATACCAAGCTAGGGTTACGTCGTTGATGGATCAGCTCTCTGCCGCACAAATGCTTCTTCATTCCGTGTCTCTTCCTAGATGATCCCACTATTATTTTTTTCAGTCTCATTTTATCTGTCGTACTTACTATTTATCATCATTTTTAAATTCTTTTTTTTTTTTTTTGTGTTTAATAGAGTTTCTAAATATATAAATTTTGTATAATAGCTAAGTGATCAGTAAAATATTTTATAGTAAATTCTATAATATATTTTGAAGACGATCAAATACAACATATATATGCAAACTTCCTACACTATAATCTCATTGCACATTGTATTCCTCTATGTTACCACCAATAACCCAATTGCACATGACACACTACCAATGAAAAAAAAAACAAAAACAAAAATGAGAACATGTACTAAAGATGAAGATAATGCTACCAAAAAGAGAATTAGAAAATTTTAAATCAAAAGATAATGCTACCAAAAAGAGAATTAAAAAAATTTAAATCAAAAGATAATACTACCAAAAAGAAAATTAGAAAAATTTAAATCAAAAGTAGTATTTATTTAGACTATCGTTTTTAGACTAGCGTTATTACAAAGTTACAAACATTCATTTTATTGTCAATTATAATCAATCTCTCATATATTATCTTGCATTTATAAACTTTAAATTACTGATTTAAATAAACAAATTCAACATTTATTTACCATATCTTATATAATATTGCACTGATATATTTTAAAAATACTTATTTAAAAATAATTCTTGGACATTATCCCGCGCGTAAAAAAACTAGTTCCGTTAATAAAATTTATACTAACAGAATTTAAGGAAAGAAAATAATATAATAAATGGTAAATAAAAAAATCATTAAAAAATACTAAAATAAAAAATAATATGAACCATTCATTTTAAGAAATAATACCACGACATTTTTTTATTCCAGTTAAGAGCCTAACATTATTAGCCCTTATTAGAATGGTAGGTTTTGTGATGTAAAAAAACACAAGTTCTAGATACAACATTGTCCAGTGAGTAGCAGGCCAATCAGTCAATCAATAACTAATATCAGAATCCAACATCTAGTTAATGTTTCATCGTAGCCGGTCAGCAAGAAAAATGCAGATACATTGTCCACATAAGCCTCTGTATGGCAAAAACACCAAATATATTCAGCACCAGCTTTATATTCTATTATATACTTCTCAGAAACAAATGGATGTGTAACATTCTAGCTTTTCATTAATTCAAACATGTAACCACATACAAACATGGTGACTTTGCATGGTGTGTGTGTGTGTGTTCAAACTCCAATTGTTATACCATGGACCAGATTCATATTGCATTCTGAACCCTGATGAAAAAATTCTGTACCTTTAGTTAACACATTCTGTACTTACCGTTAACAGTTTCTGTATATGTAAACAAAAATAACTTGATAATTGCTAACACATAAATGATAGCTACAGGTACAGAAACTATCAACTGCAAGTACAGAATGTGTATCAACTATAGACACAAAATCTGACTTGACACATAATATGATAGCTACATGTACAGAAACTATCAACTGCAGGTACAGAATGTGTCAACTATAGATACAGAATCTGAAGGTTATTTTTGGACCAGGGTCTACAATGCAAAGTAGACTCTTGTCCATGGATTGCCCCCAAACTGGAGGACAAGCCAGAAGTGGGTGGGTGGATGGGTGGGCATTAGGGGAGAGAGGGAGGGCATTAGCTGAAACGCCAACACCTTTCATATAAAAATATGCCAAGTTAAAATACAGGAATCATGAGTATTAGAGTATAACAAATTTCTCAACATTCAAACATACTCTGCTAACTCCACAAGCGGATCCCTAGCTAGCAGCCACTTCATTTGCGTCTAAAATCAGGGTTTCCTAAAGAAGGGGAAAAAAAAGAGGTCAAGGCTGAGTAGCTTCCAATTTTAAAACTACATACTCCAAATAGTGCATTGCTCATACCTATGTACTTGATCAAGGATGAGAAGCCTTGGTCCAGGAGGAATGCTCACGTCTTTAAGTGCACTGAAAATGAACGACAACAGATGAGGCGTCCTGCCAAAATGTAAAAGAAGCAATTGCATGGTAAAAACAAGCTTACCTATCAGTGAGCAAAGGTAAAGTGGTATCTGTCAACAAGCCACGCTTAAAATTTTTCTCGTATTTTTGTAGGCCAAGGCCAGACAATAGTGATCTAGTTTTAACGTACTGCATGTCTTCTGCAGGTGGCTGTGAAAACTGCTGTCCTAGCTGCATGAACATAATTCCAAATCCAATTAATTCATATTGAAATCAAATGCAAAACCTAAAGTAAGATGCCTGTGTAATTTTTAATTTTTTTTTTTTTTTGAGTACTACTGCCTCTGTTACAATGTAATATCTGTTCATAATTACTTTCTTCACTATATCTGTTCATAATTACTTTCTCAACCTAGTGAAGCACAAAGAGTCAATACCGACCCAACCGACTGAAGAACAAAGAGTCAATACCAACCCCACTGAAGATCGAACCTATGACCTCCCATTTGGGAGAGCCACTTCGTGCCACTAGACCACAAGATCATTGGCATGCCTGGGTATTTTTAAAAGAGCCTATAGATGGCACTTCCACATTTCCCCACCATTCATTAAAGATGATACTGGACAAAAAACAAACAAAATTTCCAAGATAAATTTCAAAGCAACAGTGTTTCATTATTGAACGACATTATAATGCTTGTGCATCATATATTGCATGTACATCCAAGCAAGCACTGGACAAATAAAGGGCATATATGGAAAGGATTGCAAAGAAAAGGCTAGCGAAGTGAAGAACTCAAGTTAAGTGTCATGTGATAATAGTTTCCTTGGGGAAGGATGATTCTGAATCAGAAAGGTAAATAGCAAACATATACCGACTTTAATTACTTAGCAGTACCAAGAGATTCTCTGTTTTTATAGATTCTTTTGAGCAGAGGGTTTGTAATTCTTGAGCTCATGATTACTTCAAGTCAGGCGATTACCTTGAAAAGACCACCTTGAACAAGTGCAAAGAAAACTCCAGACGTCAAAGCAGCAGGAACTACATCTGGGCCACCCATGCCGCTAACTAATGAATACATGACTCCAGACCCAAAAGCAGCTGCCATACTGCAATAAAGAATTAAAGATATACAACATTGCAACAATGCAAGATAGAGAAATAGCCAAACTGCTGATTGTATGTTCATTAAGACAGTAAACAAATAGGGGAAAAGCAAAATCTCTACAATATATTATGAAATGTTAAAGGAGATGTGCAAGTTTAAAGAAGCAACTGATCAACATCTCATCTAGGCCTAAGCATGCTTATCTAAAGTAGAAAATGAATGGAAAGAAAAAGGAATATTCAGAGGAAAAAGACAACTTCTTGAGCACTTCAAGCTGAGAGAGAAAAGCATGCTCAATTGCTCACCCCGCAAAAAAATAAAATAAAATTTTTAAAGGGCAAACAAGTCCAACAGCCAGAAAAAGAAAAAAAAAAAAGGAATATTCAGCTAACTATTCAAAAACATGCTGAGTTAAGGAAAGGAGCATATCCCTTCAAAACCAATCTCAACTTCTCTTTATCTAAGAGCATTGTCTACTTGTGCCTAATAAAAACAGTAATTTTTTTTTCCTAACAGCATCAATCATGAAAATGACAATTTGTTAAGAATGTGAAGAAATGTTAGGACTTAGGAATAAGAAGTGATAAGTCCTATTTGTAACTGAAAATTATGAAAAAATTATCTTCTTCCTATCTCTCTCCTTCTTCAACCTATCCCCTTCCTTTTCACTAAATTTACATAGATTTTTACAATTGAATGAAACATGACCATAACATCTTACAACACAACTTGAACTTGATTGGCATTTGGAATCTCACATAATTGAATTACATTCAGATGAACAAATATGACAAACCAAAGTACAATAACCACATAGGAAAAAGAAAACAAGCACTTAACGATGACCTGTAAAACAAACTAACATGCTTCTTGTTGATATACAATTTAGAAGACGCAAGCAGATGCCCTTCGCAAGTAATGGAAAGTGAAAGTACATTTTCTTAGAAAAATAGTTAGTCATGAAATTTTTTAATGTCAACTTAGTGCAAAGTTAGTAGTAATGGATATGCAAGCACCACGTTTTACTTACCTATGCTGCCTCTGCAAAGCGCTCAAAATTGTTGAATAGCAAAACCACATGACATGAGAGCAACTAATTTGCATTTTGTAAGAAAAGTATATCCTAACCTTGACTGAACATCCATCCTTGCCTCTCACCCCTTTTCAAGACACAGAAATGCCAGCATTCACCCCAGTCCATGACAGCAAATTTCGAGCTTGTACAAAGGGAACCACCTGTAAGAGCCCTGATCAGATTACATTGGTTAGAAGCTCAACATATTAGTTTATGCATCTTAAAATCAGCAAATTATGCGTGGATCATTAAAAAAGTACTTTTTTAATATACTAAACATTCATTATTTGTGTACGAATGTACATTCTTATAAATATAATCTTTTAAGTATTCAAATAAGTGTACTTTCCCAAGAAGGTATATTTTTTTAAATATAACTAAAATTAAAATTTTATTTTATATTAAAAGTACATTATTTTGATAGTATACAAAATAATTTACTTTATAATACTCAAATAATGTATTTTCAAATAATGTAATTCATGTACACAAACAATATACTTTCAACACAATAATGATTTCTTAAAATCTAAACCTACCATCTATCGAATTTCAAGCAATATACGGAATATAATATAACGAAAATATAAATTCATTCGTAGGGTAGAAATTTGGACCTGGGCTTGATTAAAGGTGGCCATGGCGTTGGGATCGAGATTGGCCCCGGGAGGAGGAGTAGGCTGGAGGTCAGGGCTGAGATTTCCCAGAATAGCGCCGATTACACCGCCCTGGGCGGCGCTGGCGGCAGTGACGAAAGCGGCTTCGACGGGCAATGACTGCTTGGATAGCCAGGCTTTGACCCCGGTAGCGAGTTCGTTGTACTTGGCCTGAAACTGTTCAATAGGGTTCTGGCTAGCAACTGAACGGCCATGATTCCTTGCTTTCCTTCACCCATCTGAGAATCACTAGTAAACCCCTTTTCGGTGCTCTTCTTTCTGTACCTCGCACTCTCGCAGTCGCAGAGAACTACCAACGATAGAAAAGCCAGCCAGCCTTAAACCCTTCCTTATCGGTTATCAGAAATGCTAAATGACAAAAACCATTTTATTTCATGAACCACTTTTTTTTTTTGAAGAATCATGAACCACTTTTCTTTTTCCGGTTATATATATATTTTTTTATTTTTATGTTTATTAGGATGGTACCGGACTAAAATTTATAAATATTGTTGTAAATGTTATGATACTAAGAATCATTAGTGTTATTAAATTTTAAGTATAACTATATAATGTAAAAGTTACACATTATAAAAAGTTTATTTATATAATTGTTATGTTGATTTTTAAGTTTATTGTTATGTTAGGATAAAAAGAAACATTTGTATCATTATTTCAATTTGAATTTGAAAAAATTAATTTAATTATATAGTTTATGTATTTTAAAAATTTGAAAATAAAACAAAGAAAAAAGAAGAAATAAATTTTAAAAAAATAAAATAAAATTACAAATTATTAGAAACTTTCCAATAAACAACGTTAGTAGTTGAAGTACTAAACTTTTATTTGAATCACTACATATTAATATTTTTAATCCTTTAGATTGCTAATTCAAGATGCAGGAATGTACAGTTGATCATGCACAAAATGGAGCCTATAGAATTCAAAATGGTATCCTTATTTTCGAGGTATTATTATTATTATTATTAATTAATTATTATTATTATTATTATTATTATTATTATTATTATTATATGTAGTTGTTATTTGGTTGTTGGTTGTTGCTGCTAATATTTATGTAGAACCTTATTGTAGAAATGTATAGGCGTCTTGACAGATACACAGTGGCAGCTTGGGCACCAAACTTCAAAAACAAAAGATGTATCGTGGTTGAAAGGGCTCAATGGTGACCCAAAAATTCATAACCCGTTTGTTCACATGACATGATGTTTACTTACGTACACGTAGGATGGGAAGGGAAGTGCCAATGATTACCGCATATTTTTTTAGATGCAATAAACAAAACTTGAACATAGATTTCCTATGCCTTCTAAGGTATAATATTGTCTTCTTCTTCTTCTTCTTCTTCTTCTTCTTATCTTCTTCTTCTTCTTCTTCTTCTTCTTCTTTTCTTCTTTTCTTCTTTATTTTTTTATTTTTGAAATGAGTAAATATTTTATTAATTATGTGCATAACATTTATATAGGTTATTACTATAGCATCCTTTATAATAATGATGGTGGTGGTGGTGGTGGTGGTGGTGGTTTATTACTATAGCATCCTTTATAATTGATGAATTGGTGGTGGTGGTGGTGGAGGTGGTGGGATGATGATGATTGTAATTTATGCCTCTCAAATACGTCAATTTCAATGTCACCCTTGAACTATTAGTGGTGTAAATGTTGCCCCTCAATTTTCAAACAATGACATATGTTCTATTTCCTAATTAGTTAGAATCGAAAAAATTACTATTTAATTTGATATTTAATATTATAGTTTTTTTTTTCATATATATTCTATTAAAATAGAATAAAAAAATTAAATTCAAAATAAATATGTTGAATTTATTCTTCCAAAAGGTTGAACCCCAACCCTAAGAGCCTCCCACACCCCGCCATGTTGAATTTATTCTAATTATATAGAATATAATCTTTTATTTAATTTAATAGTTTAATATTATTATAGATACTTGTTAATTTCATTTCTTTTTATTTGTTTTGAGTTTCAATTCAAAAAAATTAAAGTTGAAATAACTTCATTTGTTTCGATTTATGAATATATACTAGTTTTTTCTATGCGCGATGCGCAAAAACATGTGTCCAAATATTTATAATATAAAAAAAATTAATAGATTTTTACTAATTAAAATCTAAGTGAAATAACATTTATTTATTTATTAGTTCAATATATAATGAATATATAATAGTTACAAATATTGTTATCATTAAAAAAATATAAGAAAATATATGGTGGATGCATGTCAGCATGTGCATGGTAAAAGTAATGTATATGGCTGGACAAGTTACAAAGAGTTCCAGAATGCAAAGTTCAAAAGATGATTTCTTCAAGCTCAGGGAACATATCAAGATATTTGAAGAAAGGACATGGGAGTGAAGAAACCCAGAAAGGTAATCTGGAAAATTTCTCTTAAGCTGATATATTCTCTATTTTCGAACCTCTGTTGCGTTTTTCTAAATAAATTCGAAATATATCAATAATAATTTCCCAAGGTCTATTTTTGAGTCTTTAATTTTATTGTTTAATGTAATTAGATTTTCATGAATTTAAAAGACAAGGAAAAATGTCAAACGCACAAAAAAAAAAAATAAAAAAAATTGATGACGATCAAAATAAAAATAATTCGAGATGCGTTTAGGAGCTTGTCTAAAAATTAATTCCACATTTTCTTTTGATTGTTGTCTAGAAAACCATTTGTAAACTCATCTTGGCTTTGTCAAATAAAATTGAGTTAAAAAAAAGATTATTTTTCAGACTTAAAGCCAATGACTGAGTAAGGGGTTTTGGCATTATCAAAAGGGGGGAAATTTTAGGAATAAAGTGTAATGTTTTGATATGCCAAATATGTAATTTGTAGATCCCCAATTTTATTTTCATAGGTCTAGTAGAGTCTTAGACCATGATCGGGAAAATTATTTAAGTTGCAAAAGAGAAAAACAGAGGAAGATGCATGAAAATGGAAGAAGAGGATATCAAGCTAAAATCAAGAATTTGTCTGGAGAAAATGGCAAATTAAAGAAGAAGAAAATGGTGTAATATTCCACGTCAAGCTACTAAGAAGATATCCCAGAAGAATTTTCGTGAAGAAATTACGATTTGAAGAATGCATGAAATTAACTTGGAGATCAGCAT
>VALG01001379.1:0-19779 GCA_009835305.1 Ipomoea purpurea
TTTATGAAAGACACCCCCTAATCTATAAAATCCAACCACAACCTGACATCGAAAGCCAGGTCTTCCGACCCTCCAAAATCCTCAAAAACATTCATCCGGTTCCTATAATAACGAATAGACATCTCAAGCTCCATACTCGTAACATCAATACATCAATCAAAATTACCAAGCACATTATGGAAACCATTGAGATTCAATAATAAGCTCTTCAACCTAATGAGGAAATACAATCAACACAACTCATCCTCACCCAGCTTACCATTGGAATTACAAAAGCCCTGAAGAAGCTTTGACCCCCCACGTGATTTCTAACAAAACTGAAGCCAGTAACTCCGAACTACACAAAAGATTCAATCCCATGCACTCCAAATAAACGACTAATGAGGTTTATGTTCCTTATCCATACTTCCCTGGAGGCTTTTATGATAATAAGAAGATGTACGCCAATTATTTATGTCTAAATGCCAATAGTTCTTGGTGTGGTAACACCATTATGTAGTCCACGCGTAAATGGAACTCCTCTAAAATCACCATTGATGAACAAGAGTTACAACTCAACTCTTTGGACTTCCTATATCTTAAGTCCAGAACCAACCCACCTTGTAAAAGACCTAGATATACATACGCAATGATGATCACCAACTAAATACTACCTTTATACTTAAAAATGGTTACTGTAATAGCGTCAGATTCACCACCCGTTAAATGTCTGTGAGACTATATATAATTTCGAACCATTAATGTAGAAATGCTATTCTGTATCTTCGTAACTTCCATACAATATAATACTGGATTCATTAAGATCGATAATTGAAGCCATGATATGGTATTAAGATATAATGCTATTACAAAAATAATTATTCTATAAGCGAGAATGTTATTTTTTGCAAGAGTGGTAATTAATTATTATGAGACGGACCAGATATGTCGATCACTACAAGAATTTTGAGTATAATTGTCATTACTTGAATTTGATGATAGTGTTGTATAATTAAGGGGAGACTGTTAACAAGGCTTATAATTCGTTGAGCGAATATGCTCAAAATTTTGTGAAACGTGCAAAGATTAGGAACTGGAAGCTTTTCAAGGCCACAATTTTTAAGCATAAGTTATTTGGGTTGGTACCATCATTCTGAAGAGAATAAATACAAGGGAGAGAAAGGGTCAGATTGCCAAGTAGGGAGCGCGAGCGAGTCTAGAAAAGCCATGTTATGGAAATACACATAATATGACATCTTATACAAGAAAAATTGAATAGTGTGATTTATGGGATATGATTTCAACTGTAGTGGAATACAAAAAATCTAAAGTAAAAAGCAAGCCTTGAGAGTCATCCCTGCTAGAAAAAGGCAAGTAGCAGTAAATTTAATTAACCCTAACTAGAACATTATCAAACACATAATCATTGAATATCTGACATTCTACGATTTTTGGACGCCACAGACCCGCTCTACACACCAATGGCAGGTGAAATTCGTCATGAATTCACTCATCCTCATATCACATATAAAATCCACATAACACTACATCAAGCCACAATCCCACCATCCAGCAATAATCCTACACCTCACTACTCAGACAAATATAACCCAACCCTAGTCTCGAAAAATAGACAGATATGAGAGATATAGTTCTCGTTCATGAAATAGCCCATTTTAGGCAATCAGATAAGCATGATAAGAAATTTCTGATAAAAGATTTGAAGGAACTTGATTCCAAGCTCTAAAGTATAAAAACAGTCAATACAAAAAAAAGAATGAAACGTTAATGTGGAGACAAATGAATTGCAGGCTCTTTTCTCCATGATTGACTTAAACAAGGTGAATCATGTGATCCATAAATAGTATGGAATAAGTTTATATCAGTCATTCTACTTTGCAATGGATTTGGATAGTAACTTATACAACAATATGGAACTAATGCAAATACTTTGAATTGGAACCCATATATTCAACTGTCGTAAATTGAGAGCTTTCATAATAAGCATTGTAATGATTAAGCCAAGGTTTGAGCGTAGGGAATGGTATAAAATCGTAGCCCGCACGCTACTTGAAATCTGAGCTCCAAGAACATTATAAGGTTGCTTAGAGACAGTCGATGCTCGGGCTCACAAGAGAAAGACTTCAGCGCCTCGGCCAGCATCTCCGATTGTTGCTGAACGGTTACAATTCAGGGTCATAAATTTGCCTTATTTTCAACACGTAATAGAATTTAGCACCTCTAAACACAATAGACCTTATTGGAGATTTCTAAGATTACAATGACGATTCCAGAATTGAAAAATAATAAAAATAATACTATCTATTTCCGGTATTTTATCCATACAATATAATTTGAGTTACGTGCAACGCGCTAGAGTAAGTAACAGAGGACCACAAAATAGAGACACTCGACTGTCTATTATGCTATGGGTTTCTCTGTGTATCAACATGGTGCGCGCCAGATCACATAAACGCTGTCTATGCCGAGTTCGTTCGTCGAGAGAATATTTTGTCTCGTCGTATTCTAGAGTAAATTCCTATGAGCAGCTAGGGCGTGAGAATGGGGAGAGAGCGCGCGCCGATTACATATTAAAGTAATTAAGTATATACCGGATATAAAATAACAATGTATATTATAAATGTTAAGATAAAAATCATATTATATCATGTATATATAAATATTAGTAAAATTTATATATTAATATTGTATTAATAATATTATCTATATCTATATGAAAATTAGAAATTATTACATAAGGCTCGCGAGCACCTCGACGAGCCACGAGCCAGATTAATTAAGGCTCGGCTCGACCTCGATTATTAAACCAGCGCCTCCGCGAGTTCGGCTCGAGCCTCGATCTTCGACCGAGCTCAAGCCGAGCTTTGACCAAGCCGCTCGCGAGTCGGCTCACGGAGTAGTCTCACAGCTCATTTAAACCCCTCATTGGCGGAGACTTCTCATGTCACACACATCACAAGAGAACATGCAACTGAGATGAATTTTTGTTGATATTGATGACTTTGATCAACCCATTGCAGCTCATTAGACATGAAGCAAGCAGAGAAAATGCCACGCATGCTCAGCTTCTTCTGATCAACCATCGGTGTAAATCCAGTTTTGGATGGACATCGAATTGTATGATGTTTGCAGGGGTTGGCAAAAATCCGCCTAGGCTATCGGAGTAAAGATCGCCGCCTTAGGGCTAGCGCCGCCTCAAGCCGTGGCGATTTCCCACCCTAAGGCTCGCCCCTAGGACGACCGGCCGCCTAAGCGCGCCCGCCTAGCGCCTAATTTCGGCCGCCTGCGCCTAACCCGGCGATTACGCCGAGTTTACTCGTCCATTTCATGATCGAGTTAGCCGAGTTAACCCCAGCCAGACTTGACCTTGCTAATTTTTTTCATTTTATATATATATTAAAGTTTTTTTTTGAAAACCATACGTTTTGCAATGTTATGACTTATGAATTATCATTAATTCATTTAATTTGGATATGTTATTTGAATAACATGTTTGAAAACAACCTCAATTAAAATTGTCAAACTACAAAGTCTACCACTGTTTCCTGTTTGGCGCCCGCCTATCGCCGCCTAGAATTTCCGCCTAGGCGCCGCCTAGACCGCTTAGGCCGCTAAGGGTTGGCCCGGTGGGGGCGCAGTGCGTGGGGGGCGCTGACGAGGTGCGCCCGGAGGCTAGCGCCTAGCGCCTACTGCAACCATGAATCGCATTAGTGTGTCAGACTGGACAAGTTTAAAAATCTTTAAAATTAAAAATTAGCCATGAAAATCAAGTATGCAGGCAGATATCACGGGTGAAAAACTCAGTCAACACTGCAGAAAGTGTTCAAGGTCTGTACAACACACGTGCTTGGAAGAGCACCGGCACGGAAGAACATAAGATGTGCTAGAAAACAAGCACAATCTCAAACATGCTTTGAGATAATCCTCTCAACGAAGGAACAACGACCCATTCCTGCAACCCAAGAAGAGCACAATCTGATGGCACTACCGTCAAACGCATAATTGAACCAAATCTGAGAAAGTGCTTGTAACTAAGCCTAGTGTACCGAATGGAGAGCATGCAATTCAATGAATCTACACTCATGTGGATCATGTTGTCAATACTCAAGGAGGAAAATTTGAAACTTCATTTGATGAAAACCGAAGGAGTCAACAACACTTGATTAATACACACCAAGCTCTTGAGAGACAAGTTGGCGGTTTGAATACAAATGTCAAAGGACTACTCAATGAGTTTTTCATCCAACTGTCTCAATCCCTCAAAATTGATAGAAAAGCAAGTGAAGCTATTGCCGTGAATCAAAGCAAGGGGATTCTCAATGTGGTACATCAACATGAGAAACAGATTAGTGATGTCACCACAGATCGCATCTCCATCAACACCAAAGTAGGTTGCCTTCAAGGTTCATATGAAAATATCTCCAAATTCTATTTCATCTCTTCGTGAACCGGTACACACACATGATTGATTATGCCAAAAAGGGGGGTTGAAGTGAGATTCAGTCATTTAGAAGGCATTGCTGGAAATCATCATGACTGCCATGGGCTTACCAAAATTATGGTACAAGCAGTAGTTGAGGAGGGAGGCAGACTCTGCTGGCAGAAGCAACGTTGCAACGAAGGAGGAGAATGGATATTTGGTTCGGTGGTGATGCAGGCAGTTCCAGATGGTCAAGCAAGCTACAAATACCACTAACCGTTCCTTTCGTGAAATTATTTGTGCAATTGGAAAATCAAGAACAAATTAAATTGGTACAACAAAGCAGCTCCTATTATTTGGAATCCACCACCGAGGCTGGGTAGAGTTTTGGAAAATTTGCCAAGATTTAGCAAACTTGAATGATCTGCCAAATGAATGAAAAGAAGTGGTCCAAGTGAACCAAAACATGTTGGTTTTGAATTGAAAATTTCAGGGAGAATCAAGAGCTATGCAAGACCTTTGATGATCATGGTACTTAGGAGACTCATCAAAGTGAATGATGCCGAGCTTCAGAGACAGGAGTCTAGAAGAATGCATCATATGGTTTATGAAGAACAGTATACTGGGGGCCGGGAACCAATTATTCATTGAAGCATATTCAACATACTACGTGATTTGGGCAGGCATGCCAACGATCTATGCCATTTAGTGGGACAACTCTTGTTGAAATTTAAGAATTCATATAAATATGTGCTAGAAGAAAGGAGAAGTAGAATAATCAAGTGATTTTGTATGATTCAATTGTCACAATATTTTTGTATGGTCTACAGAACTTTGGAGTAGTGATCATAGACAATTGCAAATGATGATCCTTATTATCTGATTTATGATGCCTTCTAAGTATTTTATCTTTTGTTATTTTATTTTCGGTTGAAAGGTACACTTTTTAGTTTAGGATTGGCAAAATCGCAAATTGGAAAAGTTTTACAAAAATTCATTAATCTTTAAAAGTCCAAAAATTGCGAATAGGAACCTTGTTGCCTAAAATTACCTTTCCTAGAGTCAAAATCAAATGTTAAAACTCGTTCATGACTATGTTCAAAAGTTAATAAAAATCTTTTGAAAAATAATTATTTTAAGGAAGCAAGACTGAGTATAACGTTTTTGGCGTCATCACAAAAGGGGAGAAAAATTGATAGGAATATTTTTGTAATAAAGTTTTGATGACCAAAATGTACTTTGTAGATCCCCTTAGTTTTCTAGGTCTTCTAGTACAAGGCATCATAAACAAGAATATCGATCAAAGGACAGTTCTACCATCATGAAGAACAAAATTAATTTTGGAAATTAATTTTGGTCATCACGAGTATTCATCCGAGAAAAAAGCATAAAGAATGGAGTTGCAAAAAATGATCGGATGAGCCTAACTGCGAAATGGTAGAAGTCCTTACATATACATGATAACGATCACACCCGAGATTGATTCCCCCCCCAATGATTTTTTTTTTTTTTACAAGCCAAGATTTCAGACAAGAAGATGTGCAAAGGAGCACAATGTCTCTAAAAGAGCAAGATGTGCCAAAGGAGCACAATGTCTCTGAAAAGAGCACCAATGTGTGCTAAGGAGCATGACTGTGTAAGGAGCAACAATTGTACTCAAAAGGAGCACGATGCGTCCAAAAAAGAAGCACATATGAAGTCCAAAGGAAGCCAATGTGTTGAAGGAGCACGAATGCGTCCAGACCAATGTCTACCAAAGAAGCACGATGTGAACAAATCTGGAAAAAAGCACAAATGCTAAGGAGCACAATGCCACCTAAGGAGCACAATGTCCATCCAAAAGAGCACAAATGTCATAAAAGAAGCACAATGTATCGAAAGAAGCACCAATGCTCAAAGTCAAGGAGCACAATGTTCAAGTCAAAGGAGCACAAATGTGGCAAAAGAGCAAGACGGTCAGAAAATTGATAAATTCGAAGGAATTTATTCTAAGTCTACCCACATGCCACAAGACTCCAAAATTGCCTGAAAGACATTTGATCAGAACGGAAAAATATTTATGAAGACATGAATATAAAACTTATCCTAGAAATAAATTCTATCAGATGAATTTATTTCAAAGATTCGTTGGATATTCAATTGACAATTAAAGTAATATTTTAGAACAACTAGAAAATCAAAGTTGTGATAAAAATTTACTTTGTCAGGCAAGTTGACAATCAAATCAAAATTGAAGATCTACTACTGTCAACAATATCAGGCTATGAAGATTCAAATTTCAAATATCAAATTATCCCACTCCAACGGATATATTTGATTATCTATAAAAAAGCCATGAAGACTTGAAGACAAGTAGAGGTAAACAGATAGAAGTGAACAAATAACAAGTGCAAAATTCAAAAGTGCTAGTGCTCAAAATATTCTAAGAGACTTAGTCTGAATAGTCTCAAATCTAGTTGGAGAGAGAAATACAAATCCTTGTATTTGTAATTGTAGAAAGAGTATAGCTGTGTGCAAAATACTCTAGTGAGTGTAGCTGTGTGCAAAACACTCGTAGTGCTAAGTGTAGCTGTGTGCAAGACACTTAGTTGGCGTTGAGTATAGCTGTGTGCGAAATACTCAAGTTGAGTGTAGCTGTGCGGAGACACTCGGAGTTGGGGTGTAGCTGTGTGCAAGACATCCGGAAGAGTGCCTGTGTAGCACTTATTCACTATTGTAACTGTGTGTGGAAATAGTGAATTTCTCCTAGACGTGAAAGGAGAAAAGTGACTAGGAAGATTACGCCACTTCCGAACCACTATAAATTGCCTCTCTCATTTTACTTACTGCACTTCATATTATTCCATATCTATCTATCTCCATCCGACTAACCCGTTTACTATCACAGTTTATTTTAATCATCCGGTTTAGTATGTTCTCACGTATGCATGTGACTCAAACTTCTCAGCTTAAATATTGAATTATTCTAAGCAAGTTTGACGTGTTGCATGTAAATCGTCACACGGACGACGTGACACGATATTTATTTACAATCTTGAATATTGTTATTATATTTGAGTGCACCATCCTCTTTATATATTCAAGATATCTCTGTCACTTTACATATCACCTGTACCTAGCTATACATGCCATTTAATTTATTGTTGGCATAACTCTTTATTTATTATTATTCCGTTGTGCAGTTCAAAACTTGCTCCTATTTACTTGTTACTTAGAGTTAGAAGTTACCAAAGATTATTTTAATTTAACAAAGCTTGAAAGTTATTCACCCCCCCCTCTAGACTTTCACCACCCTAGTCGGACAACACAATCCGACGGAAGAGTCTTGGCGGCCAAGGTCCGGTTGACTTGGCCGGCGGCTGCCCTAAAGGAAGGCACGAGGCCCGCCCTCGCGTACCAACTCCGACGAAAGCATTAGCGGCCCAAGTCCGGTGACTTGGGGCCGATGGCTACCCTAAGAGGAGGCACGAGGCCCGCCCTCGCGTACCAACTCCGACGGAAGAGCTTGGCGGCCCAAGTCCGGTGACTTGGGGCCGACGGCTACCCTAAGGAGGCACGAGGCCTGGCCTCGCTAACCTCCGGCCTGGGAGCGAAAAAAAAAAAAAAAGGGTATAATAATAATAACAAAACAAATAAAGGATAAAAAAGATATGAGCAAACGCAGAAAGGTATTCGAGGCAAGGCAGATTCAAAACCAATAGTTCCATACACAAAGTCTGGAAATCCAAAATGCATAGCAAAATAAAGAGTTCAGGGCCTGCATCTACGACTCCCTAGGGGGCGCCCTCCTGGCGACCCACTGCTGGGTGTCCCGCTTCCAAAGCTTCAGAGGCGACCCCGTCGCGGGAAGAACAGCCACCAAGGAGGATGTCTGAGTGTGAAAGGGGTCCAGGTTGACGTCGATCTCTGCCTGCACCTCCTCCAGAGGGTCCAGGTCTCGCTCCTCGGCCTCGGGGTCTGCCAGCTCAACGGGTAGCCCCCAAGTCTCGGGGGTAAAGCTCTCATCTCGCTGACGAAGAAGGGCATAGATATCACGCTGCGTCGAGTAGCATCCCAAGTTGTAGGAGAACGCACTCTCCTCTGCTAGTCTCTCCCTGGCCCGGGGCCGTAGCCAACCAAGCAGTCACCAGGGCCTCCGAATGCTCGTCAGCATAGGCCTTCACGTCACGGCGAAAGCCATCAGATCTCTTGTAGCTGCGAACGGCACGAGTGATTCCTCCAAATGTTTCTTCTTGGCAGCCTCGAAGTCTTGGGCTACCTTGCGGCACTCTTCTGCTTGGCCTCTAGAGCTTTCTCATGTCCTCGGCCTGTTGATTGGCCCCCGCCTTGCGCCCTTGGCGAACTCGACCTCCTCAGAGCGCTACGGAGCTGCGGAGAAACACCTGAAAAGGAGGGGTAAGAAATGTGTAAACATTCAAATGCAGGAAAGTCAAGAAACGAGTACCGAGAGGCTATCACGAAGTAGGGGGGGGCAACCCATCCTGCCCGAAAGGACTCGTCGCGCCAGGCCCAAGCATGCCCAAGACTGTGTCCCGAAGGCGCGCCGCCTCGCCAAGGGAGATGGAGGCCAGCCCACTGGAGGGGCAGAAGCAGGAGGCGCGGAAGTAGCCCACGACGCCGGGAGGAACAGACACACGAGTCCTAACGCGTGTGTCGGCAGGCGCGCCCGGGGAGCACGGCTGGACCTCTCGGGGGCGACTCTTTGTCTCTTGGATGCAGGACCTCGGCGCAGGCAGCACGGCGTATCAGTTCCCCGCGGGAAACCATCGTGGAAGGACCCACATGCAGGTAGAAAGTGCTTTATCAAACACGGCAGTTTTTGATAAAAAGAAAAAGTGAGAGATATATAGCCGAATACTTATATAAGGACGAGAAAGAGGGGACGAGAGCGACCTCCTAGCATGGCGGGGCGGAGCTCGACGCCAACCTCGACCTCGGGTAGGACCACCTCGACCTCGGACGGGGCGACCTCAATCTCGGACTCCAGTAGGGAGAAGATGGACTCATAGTCCTCCGGCCCATCGGCCAAGGCTTCGCCCGAGGGGACCCCATATATATACCCTCGGCTCCAGCTCGTCTGAGGAGGCCTCAGTTGCCCTGAAGGGGCGGGTCTCGTGCCCAGGTTGCCCCTGGAGGCCGACAGCGACCTGGGACGGCGGACCCCACCTGCGAAGCCCAAGGCGGCCAACCTCTCCGGGGTCATCAAGGCCTCCATCCTAGCTCCTTCTTATCTCCTAAGAATTTTTTGGCGCTGGCAACTAAGGCTGGGGTGCCCGGAGGGGTGGAATATTTAAGGAAATGGTGTTTCCACACGGGAGCATGGAAGGGGAGCTCGGGGCCTACGGAGAGATACACGAACTTGGATTTCCACTCAACAGTTTTGGGGTCTTTGAAGATTTTCATACCGGCTCGGGCCGCGAAAGCCCATGAAACCTTACTCTTAACCCCCGAGGAGTTCCCGGCTTTAAAAATATAGTGGAAAGAGATCAGGGAGGGCGCGACCCCGACGTCCTCACAACGGAGAAGGGAATGCTATGGGTTATGGAGTGGAGAGTGGGGGACTAGTTGGTCCCCGGAGGGACCCCATGGGAGGTTTCACAACTCAACCACGAAGGGGTGGAGAGGGAACCGTAGGCCCCGAGACTAAAGAGAGGACCGTGGACAGCCAAAGAGCGGCCCTCGGGGCTCGGTGACGTTCTCCGTGCGGGAGATGGGGCGGGACTCACGCCGGTTCCCACGTAACAACGCACGAGGTCAAGTCCTTCCCTCGGTAATAATAAGGACCGCAACCGGAACGGGGGAATAGTGGGGTCAAAAGATCGGAACCCGATTACTTACGAGTGGAGGTGCGGTAGTCCCCAGGCCACGGCTTGAAGGGGGCGAGCCTCGACCGGGGTGTCGCTGGGCCAGGCGGTGCGGGCCTCGTTGCCGTAGGTGGGGGGGCCGAGAGGTCCTCCTCGGGGTACAGGAGGATCGTTATCGCCTAAGGGACACGAAGAGATTCGCCTAAAATCAATGGCGTCAAACTCCGGCGGCGTTGAACTCGCGGACATAGGGGAGGGAAGTTTGGAGCTAAAGGGAGGAAAAGGGGAAGGCCGGGGAGCCGTGGGGCCGGTCGCCGCGTAACAGGGGATGGGGTGGGCCCCGGCGGGTGAGAGAGATTGGAGGTGGGCGGTGGAAGAGAGAGTTTAAGTAGGAAAAGGAAAAAAAGTGAGGGTGTTTTGGGAAGGTGGGAAGGCGGAGGGCCGCGAGGGATGTTGGCGTGGCCGGGGACGGCGGCGTGCGAGGAGCGGTGTGAGAGGGGCCGACGGGGTGAAGGCGTGGGGAGGTGATGAGTGGGGATGTGAGTAGGATGGTGGAGAAGGAAGGTTTAAGTAAGAAAGGGGAGGAAGATGGGAGTAGATTTTGGGTAGTTGGAAAGTTTGAATTTTGAAGATTAATTGGGATAGAGGATAAGAGGAGAAAAGGTCAAACTTGGGGAATGGGAAAGTTGAGGGGAGTGGATGGGGTGACATGTGGGTTTCCCCTAGGCATTGGGGGGAAGGGGGGAATTCAAGACTCATGGGTGTCCCGGGAGGAAGGAGTCCCGAACGCGACAAGGGGCCCGGGGGCGCGGCGTGAAGATATTTTGCGGGTTTGGGCTCGACTTCGATTCAGGCTACTCTCCTTCGTTGACGATGACTCGCAACTCGGAGAGTGGGGGACTGATGATGGATATATTTAGTATGGGCTCGGGGCGAACCGACCCGAGGGAAGGGGCGCGAAGGCCTAGGGCGGCCCCGGGGGAGGCCGATCAAGGCCTCGGCCTACGGCGAGGCCGACCAAGGCCTCGGCTGCGGCCTCGGCGAGGCCTTCATGGCCTCGAGGCGCAAGAGGGCCCGGGCACTCGCATGGATCCGGTCAACGCGCGATCCAACCCGCCTCGCAAGAATAGGGGGGCGGTTGGGAGCTTTGGCTAGTATAAAAGGATTAGTTAGTGTCTTGCCTAAGGACATCTACTTCTACTATTGTTACCATATTTATCCTGTAACCCATTTACAAGTATTATCAATACAAAGTTGTCCCCGTGACACATATTTGTCCCTATCCATTACTTATCGGGTTTGGTAATTCGGGTCTACCCCGGGTTAATTAAATCCATCAAGAGACTTTATTGTATATATGCATTTTACCAAATATTTTAATGGTATGAACAGTACTCTGTACCTATAATCTATACTATATATATAAAAATTAAAATCCTGGAATTTTAACTTTTCCCGCCCAATTCTTAAAAAATCTCTCTTCCCAATAAAATATATTGATTTCTAACTTTACCATTCGTACAATAATTCTGCGTTAAAATTCTATTCTAATATTATAAATAAAATCGTGTAATACAATTCTATTCTAATTATACTCTTATATATATATAAACAAAATCCTGGAATTTTAACTTTTCCCCCCCAATTCCTAAAAAATCTATCTTCCCAATAAAATATATTGATTTCTACTTTCCATTCGTACAATAATTTTGGGTAAAATTCTATTCTAATATTATAAATAAAATCGTGTAATACAATTCTTATTCTAATCTATATCTATATAAAAACAAAATCCTGAAATTTTAACTTTTCCCGCCCAATTCCTAAAAAATCTCTCTTCCCAATAAAATATATTGATTTCTACTTTCCATTCGTACAATAATTTTGGTTATTAAAATTCTATTCTAATATTATAAATAATCGTGTAATACAATTCATATTCTAATCTATACTAAATATAAAAACAAAATCTGGAATTTTAAACTTTTCCCGCCAATTCCTAAAAAATCTCTCTTCCCAATAAAATATATTGATTTCTACTTCCATTCGTACAAATTTTATACATCTCTCAAATCGTGTAATACAATTCCTATTCTAATCTATTCTATACTATAATCAGTGTTGCAAAAATCGCGTTGCTTGCCGCGGCGAGGAAGGCCGGAATCGGCCTCCTCCGCGGCCGACCGCCAGCTGAACCGACTATTAATATTTTATTTTTAATTTTTAAGTTGAAAAGTGTCAACAGTTCAGCAAGACATAACTTTTGACTCCGTTGTCCGTTTTAGAAAAAAAAAATTTGAAAATCACGTATTATTTCGAGATCTGTCCATCGCAAACTTGCTTAGGCGGTTTGGTCTACCAATTTCTAAAAAAATGCCTTTATTAAATTGTTTCTATGAAAAAACTATGAGAACCTTATGTTTTATTAATAAATTTTTAAAATTTTAATTAATTAATTGTCCCGTGCATTATTTAAATAATCTTTCTTTATAATTGGTCAAATTATTTAAATTATGGTAAATTAGGGTAATTAATGATGGTAATAGAAGCCTAGAAGAATATAAATTTGGAGAATATTAATTATTGTTATATTATTATTGTGACTCACGGAATACAATACAATAATATTTAATTATGGTTATATTATTATTATTGTGTCTCACGGCCATTATATACTAACAGAACTTGAAAAAATAATAATAATAATAATATAATAATAATATAATAATAATAATAATAATAATAATAATAATAATAATAATAAAGTGGTAAAATAATATCTAAAAGTAATTATGTGTTAATAATAATAGTAAGAATATTAACGTAAGAATTATAACATAGAATAAATCGTAATAATTAATAACTATAGTCTAGGATTCAATTTGGAATTGTCAGGAAAGATAAGTGATCTCGGGTGAAATTAACTCTTAAATAATTACATATCGATTTAAATATTCTTAATATATTACAACAATTTCATTTCGTGCATCGCACGGGTGAAAATACTAGTTATTATAAATAAAAAGGTGGAAACATTTTTACAAATAAAATGATAATTATTTTAAAAGTATATCTATATATTTTTAAAAATTTGTAAATAATAACTACGGTGTTATGAAACAAAAAGAAATGTGGATATCCAAATTGAGTTTTGAAACCATTGACCTTGTGTATAAAAGATGAAGTATTCTCCACCAAGTTACTTTGACCATAAGTAATGCTTGCTGCTAAGTCTTCTTTGTTACATTATATGGCGGTTCACAATTCTCCAAAAAGTTGATTACAAGTTCCAAGAAGCAACTACAGGGAATGGAGCTCAAGATCTCAAGCATGACAAAATAATACTACCTCTTTAGCTACCAACTAGACTAGCTAGACTAACTTTACTACTTGTCCACCTTATGCAAATTTAATATTTATTATCTCCTAAATCTCAACACTATAAATACCCCTTTCCACTATGATCTTGTACATGCAGAATATATGAAAAACTAATCATATTCTCTCAACTCTCTCATCCGTACTGCTGTTCCCCTTCTACTTCATAATATTAGTATTGTTATTATTATTATTCACAACACGTTATCAGCACGATAGTGATCTTTTATAGATTATCTTTCTAGGTCGGCACAACTCTGTTTGTTCGTTTCTTCTTCATAGCAATATTTCACTATGAACAAGATGAAGGCCATGCAACCGGCAAAGTAGAGGAGGCAGTCAATTTTTCCAGCGACGAAAGCTTGGAGGCTACGCCATTAGTGACGCTGGCTATAACGGAGGAGACCTCCGATCTTCACTAATCCGGCTTGGCTCCTCGTTAGAAAAGGATGACGCCGGCGACGGACTGAAAAAGAAGACGGAGAGATCCGGCAGATGATGGAGTTGGATCTAGACGGCAGCAGAGCTGGTTCCCAACGCCGACATTGCCGACTTCCCGTCTCCTTTATTCGAGGCGGAAGCTCTCTCCCTTGGTTGTTGTTGTTCTTTCGTTCAAACAAAAACAAAATGAAAAGAAAGAAAGAAAGAACGAAAAAAAAAGGAGGAGAGAATGGCTACAGTGTTGTTTCATAGGAAATGGAGAGAAAGACAAAAGAGATCCATTTCACATGCCAAGAATGAAATTATTATTATTATTATTATTATTATTATTATTATTATTATTATTATTATTATATATATATATATATATATATATATATATAATATATATATAATTATACTTTTGGACAGTGGCGCTTGATTGCAATTTGCAATTGTAATTAACTAGCAGTAACAAGATCTCTGGTGGTAACGAACCCAACGTGGACTGCTATAAGTGGTAACCTCTAAGCAAGGGAGCAGAACGTAAATGACTATTGAGTTCATATCGGAGCTTTGACCGTACTCCGATGAGGTGTGCTCATTCATATTTTAATATTATATATGTATATTCATGTGATAGTGACTACTATGTGTAAATAATTATTTTATGCACTAGTCATATATTTGGGCATTAATTAAAGCATCATTATTGGATAATTGAGCTTAGATAAATTATGACTATGTCCTTGCATACTATTGTGCTTAAATTTAGAGAGCATTAGAAATCTAAAATATTGTAACAAGCAATTTAGAAATCACCATCTTATAAGATAATTGCTATGAACATTATATGACGATTATTTGTGTCACAATTTGCTCTCGTATGCAATATGATCATGTGAATCATCATAATAAATATTTGCTATAGGTCATAAATGTTGAATATATCTCCTATATTATAAATGAAAGTTATTTTGATATGCTTATCAAAATCATGGGATAAATATGTTTATGTTGGTATATGTTATTTTCAAATATCATATGATGGATGTGAGTTATGATTTTCATGTGATGCCTAAAGGCTAATATGCTTGAAAGAAGCAAATGAATACATCATAACTCTTGATTGAATTCCAAGAAAAATGAGAAACATGTATGTGTGTGGATAATGTGACCACATATACAATCGATGTGTAAATTATTTATACAACATTGAAAAAATGGAGAAATTTGTTACTACAAAGTTTGGTAGTACAAAAAATAATTGAGCTCCGGTAGAGCCAATATATTATTGCCTGGAGGAACAAAATTTATAATGCATTGTTCTCTCCGAAGTCTCATAGAAAATTTGTATTCATAGTGACGAATATCATGTTGAGACTATAAAATAAAGAAATCAAAAAAAAAATCCTTCAAAAAAGCAATATCAAGAAAAAAATGTATAATGGAAAATTTCCTATTTTTCCTCATGTTATGTGCACAAAAATAAGTGCAATTGAAACCAATCTTATAGTAAACTAAAAAGTTTACTGATTTGAATAATTTTTAAGATTTGGCACGACCGATTAAATCATCCTAGATATGTGATGATAAAAGATGATGATGATGATTTCTCATAAATTGAGAAAATAGATTTTAGAAATCATGAAAGATCTCACAATTCACAATTTATTGGCGTTTAACGTCCATAATAATTATTGAGTAGCATTATAATGCATATCAGAAATATTATGCATTACCAACTAAATGTTTGGCCATGGTAATATGACGGCAAATTATTAATAATCTTTAATGACCATAGAGTCACCTTAATTGCTTCGGTTGTTAACTTGTTATTAAAGATACTTTGGCAATTTTATGAGTCAATGTGGAATTGCATATGCCTAACTTTTATTCCACTTTGGTTTGCCAATTTGTGCTCTTAAATTATGTATGTGCTTTGTTAATTTGATCATATACATTATATGATTGCAATACATTTGAGCACTTGATATGTGACAATTAGTTCACGTTGGGCCAAATATTGATAAGTCAGATTTGAAATATTATTATTGAACATAGTATATATATGTTCAAATAGTAGTCTCCCTTATGAAGCATGTGTAAATGAAAATCTCTAAATTATCAAAATCTTGACATACTGCATATCTTGAATAGACCCCCTTACATCTAGTACGTGGTAAAATTGAACATTTCACAAAATCAGTCTATTTTATTATCACAATCGCGTATCCCAACAGGCTATAAAATGAAAGTAGGTATACATGTTGATTATAAATACCTAGAACCTATTAAATAGGATTAGTAAATACGCTGATTGCATAATTTATGAAGATCACTTCACGGCATTAGAGGGTGTTGAGTTTTCTCATATAGGCTGGACAAACCGGTTCGGGTTTCCGAAACCGACCCGAACCGAATCGAATCGGTTCGGTTTCTACCCGAATAACCGATCGGTCCTAGTTTAGGTGAAACCGATCGTTTCGGTTCGGTTAAAAACCGAACCGAACTGGTAACCCGAACGGTTTTTTTTTTTTTTTTTTTTTTTAAAATTAATAAATATATATTATATTAAATGTTTAAGGTGAGGTTTGAACCCTTACTCAATTTGGTTATAAATTAAGACTTACCCACTAAGCTATACCCACATTCATGTCCATATTCACATTGTATGCTAATAAGGGCATACATTTTTCATTAAAATATGCACACTTCAAATATAATGAATAAAATTATCCCGTACTAACATTCTTGTTAGACTAAAATACCATTATACCGTTATTACACCGTTGCCTATTTAATTCTAAAGTTTCATAATTCTATCATTATTTATCTCTCTCTCTCACCAACACACACCAAAACACACACACACCACAACACACACACACACACACACACACACACACACACACACACACACACACACACACCACACACACACACATATATAAATATATATATTATATATATTATATATATATATATATATTTTATTTAATTATCATTTTATTAAAATCATTATATAATTATTTTAATTAAATTTCTATGTATATAAATATTATTAATAATTAATAATTTTAACTCCTCAAGTCCTCAAATCTCAACTCCAAGTGTAAGTCCAAACATTTAGTGTTATAGTAATTTTTATTTTCAAATATTAACTATAGATAAATGATTTTTCATCTTGTCATCAACAAAACACTTCAAGTGGCACTTCAAGTGAGTCCAACTGAATAACGGTCAGGCAAAAAAAGAAACGTTCAAATAGTAGACTTTCACCAAAACCGAACCGAATACCGAACCAAACCGAACTTTTTCAAACCGAAAACCGGGAAACGAAACCGAACTCTATTTTAAACGAATTGTTAATTTTTTTAAAACCGAAAAACCCGAAACCGAAACCGAAACCAAAAAAACCGACCGAAACCCGAAGTGCCCAGCTTAGTCTCATATATGGATTAAGGAATATTGAGTTTGTCTCATACTAGGAGTAGGAGTGAAAACGGGTAGAACCCTTGTATAGGGATTAGGGATGCCTATAAATATATTGGTTGTATCCCTAAGGGGTTGTGTCACCACTATCACCATCACTATGAATATAAGAATATTTCACTCCCGTGGATGTAGGCACATTGCCGGAACCACGTTAAATTTTTGCCTTCTTTTTACCTCCTTTCTGCCATTATTATTTTTTTGGTTTTTATTAATCTCAACAAACTTGGTATCAGAGCATAGTTGAGATGACCAGTTCAAGCACAAAATTCGAGTTATCAAAAGTTTTTGATGGTATAGGGAATTTTGGTTATGGGCGGTCTAGGGTAAAGGATTTGGCATACCAGGGCCTTCTTGAAAACCTTGAGGCAGAAAATCCAACAAATTTGGAAGGAGGAGGAGGAGTTGAAGAACCAAGGAAGCTATGAACTGGTTCAAGCTGATGACTCTATTATATTGAAGGTGATACTTCTTAGCAGTAACTAGTAACAAGTTTGAATTGTTTGGACTTGTTGGATGTTTCTCAGATGCTAGATGAAGAAAGTGCGTGTAGGGGCGCTGTGGTGTTGGTTGCAGCGGGATACCAGGAGGGTCGGACCGGTATCGGTATGGGCTTATATGGCTCCGGTATGTGCTGTATGGCACTGGTTACGACCGATAATAGGGCTTGGTATCAATATGGGTCAATATTGGTATCAATATGGGTCAATATTGGCTCGGTATAGCCGAATTTGTCATTGACGTCACATTGGGTACGGGTTGGCTTGTCATGAGACATGGACCTGGTACTGGGTTGGGCTTGGCATGAGTCACGACGGGTACGGGTTGGGCTTCGTCATAAGACATAGACCTGGTACTGTTCCGGGCATGGCATGAGTCACGGGCTGGTACGCGGACGCTTTGGATGAAGCGGTTCTGTGAACATGCACTGGGAACGTTTGATGCTGCGTGGGTGCGTGTTGCTGGCCAGTGGTAATTGCTGGTTAGTGGAGCATTGGGCAAAGCACACGGTTTTAGTGTGACTTTGCAGGGGCGCTGTTGTGTTGGAGGCAGCGTGGATACTAGGAGGGGACATGGACCTGGTAATGGGCGGACACTTCAGGATGAAAGCAGTTCGTGAACATGCACGGGAAAACGTTTTGATGTTGCGTGGTGCGTGTTGTTGACCAGTGGTAATTGCTGGTTTATGGAGCATTGGGCAAGGCACACGGGTTTAGTGTGACTTTTGCAGGGGCGCTGTTGTGGTTGGGGCAGCGTGATACCAGGAGGGACATGGACCTGGTATGGGGCCAGATGCAGGAGGTCAGCTGAACGGCAGTTAGCATGAGTCGCGGCTGGTATAACAAGTCGACGGCTGAGGGCCGAATGGCTTGGGACAAAGCGGATCGTGTACATGCTGGAAAACGTTTGATGCTGCGTGGTGCATATGGCTGGCTAGTTGGATGAACATGGTTGTACTAATCATGTGTATATGTGAGATAAATATGATGCAGGAGGTCAGCTGAACGGGTAGTTAGCATGAGTCGCGACTGTATAACAAGTCGACGGCTGAGGGCGAATGGCTTGGGACAAAGGGATCGTGTACATGCTGGAAAACGTTTGATATGCGTGGTGACTGGCTAGTTGGGATGAGCATGGTTGTTCCTACCATGTGTATATGTGAGATAAATATTTTTCTCTTAAAGGGAATATTGCGAAGGTGGAGATGGTTAGATAAGTCTTTTCTTCTAAGGGACATATTTGCTAAGGTGGAGATTTGTTGAGTTATCTTTTCTCCTAAAGGGCATATTTGCGAAGGTGTGAGATAGTCTTTCTCCTAAAGGGCATACATGTGAAGGTGGAGATGGTGAGATAAGTTTTTTCTCCTAAAGAGCATATTCGTCAAGGTGGGGATTTGTTGAGTTATCTTTTTCTCCTAAAGAGCATATTCGCCAAGGTGGAGATTGTTGAGTTTGTCTCATTATGGATTAGGAATATGAGTTTGTCATATATGGATTAGGAATATGAGTTTGTCTCATACTAGGAGTAGGAGTGAAACGGGTAGACCCTTTGTATAGGGATTAGATGCCTATAAATATATTGGTTGTATCCCTAAGGGGTTGTGTCACCACTATCACTATCACTATGAATAAAGAATATTTTTCACTCCCGTGGATGTAGGCACATTGCCGAACCACGTAAATCTTGCCTTCTTTACCTCTTTCTGTCATTATTATTTTTCTTGTTTTTATTAATCTCAACAGGGGGAGATATGACCCCAAA
>VALG01001385.1:0-20367 GCA_009835305.1 Ipomoea purpurea
TGCTGGTTGGTGGCGGTGATAGGTGGTTCTAGTTTGTATGGCGTGTGGTGCTGGTGTGAGTGGCGGTGGGTTCTGGGTGTGGTAGGGGGCGGGTTGGTGGTTTTGTGACGGCGACAGCTGGCGCCGACGACAGCGGTGATTGTTGGTGGTGGCGACGTACGTTGGTGAAATAAAGATAAATTATATATAAGGATAAAAATAGTATAATATAAGGCGTAAATAAGTAATAACAAAACTATTCTCCGTATCGCTAGGTAATAGGCTATACCAGGGGGGCCCTAGTAATAGCTATTCTATGAGTAATAGGCTTATTACCAGAATAGTATTCCTTTGGTAATAGAAATCTGGTATTCCAAACAAAGGAAATAGGCTACTCTACTGGGGAATTGCTATGCCATTCGCCGGCCTATTTCCGTGAAAACCAAACGGGCCATTAACGTTACAATTAGGGTGTATTAAATGTCACTGTGTATTAAAAAAAAAACATTCCAACCGCTTTTCCGACACCTAAAAAATAAACTTTATTAATTTTTCAAAAATTTCAACCATGGTAAAAAATTTTAATTACTATTTTTAAACGGTGCGTAATGACCATGCCTTATATATAGTATGACACTCTTAATAGTGTTTTATGAGTGTTAGAACTTTAAATATGCGTTATGTTTTATGAATAAATAAGTACATCTTAGTAAACATAAGGCATGCCATATAATCTTTGAAATGATTTTGTCATTATATACTCCACCAAACATGCATCCACTTCCTTTGTTTATTCTCGTTTATTGGTTTAACCCCACAATCATCATCATTTCGCCGAAGGTAGCATGGCTTTGAAGATCCCTTTGAAAGAACCGTAACTAGCTACCCGGACACAATTATATTAAAAATGACACAAACAATAATTAATCTATTTATTTAATTTATGAACATGAATTTATATATTTATAGTAATAACCCTTACAATAGTGAATTTATTTAAATTATGTATTTAGGTAGTGATTTTTATGTATCAAATTTATGTACATGAAACTAAAACATTGTCTTTGCCAAGATATTCAGTCGTTGTGAAATTCCATGGTACAAAGAATGCAACCGATTATGGAGACTCAGATATCGTGTCCGAAAAGAAAATCTAAATGCGTCAAGGAATTCCACAACGAGAGGCATAGTTGTCCTACTAGGCGTGTCAAAATATGTAAACGCAAAAACTCGAATTGTATATATTCAAATTCAAAGTATGTCGGTTACAATGAAATATGTATCAAACATGAAGGGGTACAATATCTGGATATGAGAAGTCATCTAATTCTCTACTACAAGTATGTCAAAATATAAGTATGCCGAATTGAAAATATGTCAAACTGGAAGTAGTTCTTTACTGAAGTGCCTCCGGAGTTAAGTAGCTTGTTCCTCGATGAAGGGCTTATATGCAGCTTGATCTTCAAAGAAGGGTTTTCGGTACTCAAAATTGTGTGTTCCACAGCGCAGTAGATTTCGATATGCAAATCTCCCGAGCTCAATTTCTTCTAAAATGAAACCACTATTTATGGTGGTGAGTGACTGAGTGTAGAGAAAATCTAACAAACCCTATCCCTTTGGGTAATTCATAAATTTAATTTAATTTTTTTGAAGGGAAATTTAATTTAATTGTTTGAATTAAATATGAGAAATGTATCGGGACATCCAAGTTTATGATTTCATCCAACTTCAAATAATATCATATTATCTAAATTTCTTCAATATTATATAATCCACATAATTTTGATTTGCCAAATCAAGTCAAACCCGCTAATTATGCAGTCCAATTAATGCAACCGCCTTGGTCCAACACAATTAAATATTCCACTATCTTGAACCGCAATCCAACATCCAATTACATTTAATTAAGTAATTAGATTAATTAATTATTTATTGGACCATTTAATTAACACAATTAAAGAAATAATTGTCTAATTAACCCAATTAAAGTAATTAATTTGATAATCAATTATCAATTAAGACCCAATAATACACAAATCAACCAATAAATGTGGGTTCGAGCCTCAGTAGAGGCAGATTATTGGCTCTTTGTCATTCAGTAAGTTAAAAAAGTAGTTATGAACCGATACTACATTATAACATGTGAATAGTAAAAAATAAAAATAAAAAATTCAGTGCTTACAACAGGTAGTGCCATCACTGTCACTGCCTTACTGTTGAAACTTCCTTTGAAGGAAACTTGGACAGTAACCGACAAAATCTGACCACTTTCCTTCCAAGCAACGTGTAATATCCCACTATCTCACACTCTCATACTAATTAAGTCAAATGTTCACCAGAAATCATTAAATTTACCCACTTTTCTGGACTGTATTTAATGTTTTAGTACATTACTATAGCAGTAGATATATCTCTGTTCTCTCAGAGTCTCAGAACAGTATCCTCATACTTAAACATGGTTAAAAATGGTCTTCCTTTGCACCTCACACTTGTCTGCTTCTTGCTTCCTTTATTTCAGCTCACAAAATCAGCACCCGATGGTGCACTGGTCACTCGGATTCCTGGCTTCAATGGCACTCTCCCTTCAAAGCACTATGCTGGGTATACACTGTATTTATTTATTTATTCGTGCATTTCTTTAAATGGGTAATTTGCTGTTTATTGGGCAGTTCCTTTTGTTGGTTGTTTGGTGATTTGTAGTAGTAATTGTGTTTTTGCCCGGATGGATGTGGTGGAAAGTGAAAGTTTGACTTTTTTTCTTGTGTTTTGGTAATGACTGTATCTGTTTGTGTTTTTGCTTGAATGGGAATTCAGGTATGTGACTATAGATGAGACCTCTGGAAAGAAACTGTTTTATTACTTTGTGGAGTCTGAAAGAAACCCATCCAAGGATCCAGTGGTGCTGTGGCTCAATGGGGGGCCTGGCTGCTCTAGCTTTGATGGCTTTGTCTATGAACATGGTAACTGTTCTAATAAGTTAACCCATACATAACTTCTAACTTTACTATTTCAGCAGTAGCTAGAATTAAATTGTTGTTATGATTTGATGCCATTGTGAGATACTGAGATGTTGGGAATTGGGTTTACACAATTGAGTGGCACAGTGGCACTTTCCTGGTTTTTATAGTGTTAGCCTTAGAAGAAGAGATTTGATTTCTCCATCTTCTTTCTTTATCTCATTTGCAGGACCTTTCAATTTTGAGCTAGGGAAGACAAGTGGTAGCTTGCCCACTCTGCATCTTAATCCTTATAGCTGGACCAAGGTAATAATTTATATGGATTCACATAATCACATGTCCGATTTTCTTGTTCTTGTAAAGGGATGGCAATTTATTGGCTGCACCCTACATTCAATCCGCCCCTCTCTGTAACTATAGTACTATATGACTTACCTGCCTTGCCCCTCCCTGCCACTACCAAGTAAAAACTTAGGACATATGCTTAAAAATATTATAAAAAAGATTAGTGACAAAAAATAGTATCTTTTTAATTTTTGTAATTTGTAAAGAAGTCAATGTATTAACACTTATGTAGGATGTGAGATGAATATCATGCACTAACTGAGGTAGGCGTATATTATTATTATTATTTTTAATTTTGGAAAATGGTATTTGTACCAAATATTGTACCAATTGATATGGTTTCTGAAAAGTGTCAATTCACTAGCCATCTATGGATTACCCGACCTCACCATAAGAATAAGATGAGTCACATGAGATGGCACAAAAATTTGGTCCATATAGCATTGTCATTTTCTTTTAATGAAAGAAATAAGAATGGTGAAACTTTGATATTATCAAATCCCCAGGCTAAATGGAATCAGATTAACTGTCACTAATTCATCTTTCCCAAATTTAAACAGATCAGTTATTGTCTGTCTTGAAATTGTGTCATTTGTGTTTATATCCAACCAATAATTACCCAAAAGCAAAATAAAATAAAGTACAGATTGGGGGATTATTTTCCATGTTCATCACCTCTAATCTGTGTATACCTTCTGTTCTGCTGCACCTGTATCAAAACCAAAATTCTTCTCTATAATCCTAACCTTTAACCTTCAATCAACTCTCTACTTCACCAACTATATATTGATGAGATATAAGTATTGTGATTGTATTAAATTTTCATTGATGACTTAATATTTATGGAAATTCTTCTAATCCTCTCAGGTTACCAATATTATATATTTGGATTCTCCTTCTGGTGTTGGATTATCCTATTCAGACAATGAAACTGACTACATAACGGGCGACCTAAAGACTGCTTCTGATTCCCATACCTTCCTCCTCAAGGTATCCAACAAGTAACTGGGTCCATAGTGTTAAAAATTCTAAAACTTCCTTTTTATGACTTATTTTGGCTCTTCTGATGTGGCTTATTCTTGTTTGCTTATTGTTGAGACTAGTGGTTTGAGCTATATAAAGAGTTCCTTCCCAACCCGTTTTTTATAGCCGGAGAATCTTATGCTGGAGTATATGTGCCAACTCTATCTTATGAAGTAGTAAAAGGTATTTCTTCTGGAAACTGATACAGACTGCAATGTTGAATGGAACTAAACTCTTTCATTTTATTTGCTTGGCAGGTATTGATGGCTGCTGTAAATCCGGTTCTAAACTTTAAGGTGAATCATTTCTTTGCTTCATCTGTCAAGTTATGACTTTATACTTCTAAATAAATTTGTTATATGCAGGGTTACATAGTGGGGAATGGAGTAACAGATGACGAGTTTCGATGGTAATGCTCTTGTGCCATTTGTACATGGAATGGGCCTGATCTCAGATACATTATATGAGGTTATGAATTTTATTTATTTCGGTTTTCTATGTTTTTGCATATGCTATTATTGTCTCAGTCATTACTTACCTACTATTTCAACATATCCTTTAATTCTCAGCCTTAAAATACAATAGTCTATCCCCTCTATATCCCTCTTCTCTAAGAGAGATACTTCAAGTGTTAATATTGGACACAAATGGAACCTACATACATATAAGATCAAATATGCCCCCTCCTCTCGTCCCTTAAGAGAGGTCGGGAGTTCGAAACCCCTCTCGTATGGAAAACCCAATCTGGCCAGCACTTTGCCCTTAATTGGGCCGCCCCGGTGGGAACGGGGATTAGTCTGAGTATGGTACGGGCTTAAAGGTGCTTCCTACAGTTAGGGTCTGCTTAGGACACCTCGTGGTTTGACAAAAAAAGAAAAATGCCCCCTCCCCTTTCCAAATTTGATCTCCTGCTCTTTGTCATCGGTTTTCTTGTATTGACTGCTTAATGGGGAAGCCCAGATAGTTGCATAGATAATCCCTTGTGCTCTTCCACTGCATTTTGATCATAAGGTAGTTTTCATAAGTAAAATTTAGAAGCATAAACACAAGTAACATTAATGTGGTTCTCTCGTTTCTAGCAACAATTCTCTTATAGTTGTTGCTTTATGAGCAGGAAGTTATAGCTGAATGCCATGGAAACTACTATGATCCCGACAGTAGCACTTGTGAGAACAAGCTTGCAAAAGTTGATGCAGTAAGTCTTACGTTTATGCTATATTGTTTAGTCCTATTGGTAAAACATTGCTGTATTGTTGCTTCGTTGGAGTTGGACACTTGGACCTGGATTAAATTTCTGAACATATACAGGAGATTGCGGGTTTAAATATATATGACATTCTAGAGCCATGCTACCATGCCAAAGAATCTAGTACGATCATGCGTGTAAATCCAAATTTACCATTGAGCTTCCGGAAACTTGGAGAGACTGAAAGGCCTCTTCCTGTAAGAACCAGAATGTTTGGCCGTGCATGGCCTCTTAGGGCTCCCGTAAGAGATGGAATTGTCCCAACCTGGCCTCAGCTTCTTCAAAGTGGCCAATGTCCCGTGCACTGTAAGTCAGTTTCAAGTCATTGCCTTAATACTTGTTCACCATAAGAAGTGTACTTTAAACAGGAAAGCAACACTATATTGGTGTTCTTGGAAGGGCTTATGAAAAATTGTAAAAGGATGATTTGATAATACGAGAATTTTGGAAGGGCTTATGATCCCCCTTGATGTATGTGATCCATTTCAGTATTTCACTACCCTTACGTATTTGGAGTTTAATACACAGGATGATACCGTTGCCACTGCGTGGTTGAGCAGCCCCGAAGTGAGGAAAGCCATTCATGCAGAACAAGTAAGTTTGCTACCATCCCCGACGCTAAATTATCTTTTAGAGCAGTGATTGACAATTCTTTGGTACTACAGGAAGCACTCACCGTGTCCTTTTGAGCTATGTACAGATAAGATTACTTTTACGCATGATTCTGGAAGCATGATCAAGTATCATAAAAATCTAACCTCCCGGGGTTATCGGGCACTTATATTCAGGTAGGAAACACCTTTTTTTTTTTCACTTCTTTCAATATTGTACCATGCTAGAGTGAGTACATAACATGGAGTTCCTCTCCGTTTTGCATGTTCGAGGATAGACCTCCCTCGTGCTGGGGCTGCTTCTATGAATGCTTTTGCACTACGATCTGGGTTCTTGACTGACCCCTAACACCAAATATTCTTGCAGTGGTGATCATGATATGTGTGTACCATATACTGGGAGTGAAGCGTGGACAAGGTCAGTTGGATATAAGATCATCGATGAGTGGAGGCTTGGATTGTGAATGAGCAAGTTGCAGGGTATGGTTCATCACAGTATTTGATATTTCTCGAACCTCTTTTTTTTTTTTTTTTTTTTTTTTTTTTTTCCTGCTTTACAGTTTTCCTTGTCCTGTAATTGCTGACATGAAACTTCTTGCTGCAAATTTGATTTATTGTTTGCAGGTATATTCAAGGTTATGACTACAACCTCACCTTTCTCACCATTAAGGTACAGGGCACACACATTCTCTGTTCGACAGCAAACCAAAAGAACAAAAAAACGTTTTCCTTTTATTTCTCCATTTTGTTAACTTCGGATTGGATGATAATTCAATCTGACTTCTCAAAATTTCAGGGTGCTGGGCACACTGTCCCGGAGTACAAACCTCAGGAGGCGTTGGCATTTTATACCCGCTGGCTCGAGGGAAAGAGCATATGAAACATTAGATACTATAATGAACTTGATTATTTCCTTTGAAAAATAAGGAATATTTATCCTCTCTATTATTTGGGTGATTTTCGAGTTTGGAAAGTAACCATATCTGTCCTGAGAGGGGTTAGGAGAGAACAAGACTGTGAAAATGTATTGTGAATAAAATTCTTACTTTAAAAGGAACCCATAGAGGTTTCAATGTTCTGACAGTGTGAAGTACTGTGAATTCTGCAATTATAGTTTTTGTAATACTGAAAGAATTGATCTTCATAGTTCATACAATACCATATCTGGTAGAAATGATTTAGTGTCAAATTTGGATATTGTCGAAAAGAATCTGTCTTTGTTTGTTACAGCTTTCATATGGAGATGCTATTAGGTATTCCTCTCCCCGAGAGGCTCCGGCCAGAAGCAGAATTGGAGACATCAGGACACAGAAGCGTGTAAGAAATTTTTGCAGGACCCCATCTGTTCGATAGCCTACGGTCTGCGTTTCTTTCCCGAATTCTTTTCTCTACTTCTGTAAGCTCCTTTATGAATCTCCTGAACCTATGCTGAATCCATTCATCGCCCATCCAATAATCCGGTGATTGCTGCTGTCCCAGGTACACTTCATCTGATGCGTGCCTTGACACAACCTCTGCCAATGCCATGTGCAGGGTAACATCAAACCTGTTTGGTAACATTCCTAGGAAATACCTGTCTGGGTCCTCAAGAAAGTCACCAAACTCCGTAGTCCCTTCATAGGGAATGAATCTCCGGCATTTTGTAGCACGGTTTGGTGGATAACCGGTGTATCCATAATGCCCGAAGTTCACTGAGGCATGAAAACCAGAGGAAAGCCATATGAGAGTTGTTAGAGCTTCAATTAGCTCAGAGAGTGTGGTCATTGAGGACCACCATGTTTCGGTGCTCTTATCGCCATGACCAATGTTTCGAATCTCTGACCACCATTCTTGGATCTCATTATCAGATTTTAAGGACTCATCATCATGATAGAAGTGAGAACAGAAGTCTGCTACCCATTTCTTGATTGCTACCCATATCTCTAGTCCATCTGCACCATATGGATAATCTTCAATAACAAGCTGCACTCCAGCCGGATGTTCCGGGTTATAAATTGCCATGCCCCTGCATTTTCCAGATTCTGGTTAGGAAAATATAACTTCTTCGGGAAAATTGCATTTTTGGTCCTCCAGTTATACCCGTAGTACAGACTTAGTCCTTTAGTTATATGCATGACCATCTTTAACCCCTAAGTTATGCGCAAAGTGGTGAGTTTAGTCCCTGAAGGACCAAATCCGTCACTTTACTAAAAGTGACATATTGGTGGTAGAAATAGTCCCCAAGGGACTAAAATCGCCACTTCGCCTAACTTAGGGGTTAAAGATGGTCACACATATAACTCAGGGGTCAAGTCTGTACGACGTGGGTACACAGCTGAAGGACCAAAAATGAAATTTTCCCTAACTTCTTTAATAGCTAGGAAGCTTAACAGGTCTCCTCAATCTCTGAATATTAATATGAACCTTTTAACAAGATCAGCTGGAAGGCTTTGTTCATCAAATCTCCATGTTTTATAGAGTGCAGAAGAGATCTCCATCGAGACTTCACCAGTGAAAAGGGTCTTCTCCAATATCCCACCTGCATTCGATAACCACTTTCCTGTACAGTGCATTTGATGTGCATAGTGTCCTTGAAGTGCGGTTCCAGTAACCGGTGGACTGGGTGCATCCTACTTAACTGTCTTCTGGTGGCAACTATAAATGGCTCAACAACCGCATGAGTTTTTAACCTGTAAGAAAACTTCTGCTCGGTTACTATTATCTGGTGCAATTTAAACTTATGGACAAGTTAATGCTAATGTTACCAGTGGGTGATTAATAGATGATAGCCAGAATCATTAGCAGCGACGTGAGATTTAGCAAGATGCCATATGGCCGCCTCAGATTCTTCAGCTTTGGGATAAAAAACCCTCTGAATTTCACTCTCAGATCCAGATGAAGAATTTGGGAAACAAAGTTCTATTGCCAGTGGCTTCAGTGTGCCATCATCCTTCAAGAATAATAGAGTTCTGGATGCATAGGCACATATGCCATGTTGGCTAACTCTCTCTAAAAATGGCATGAGATAATCATGGTGATCCAGTATGAAGATCCTCCATTGATTCATTGCCTTGAAGATTCATCAATGGCAAAAAAGTTAACAAGAAACTCTAAAGAAATCGCGTAGTAGAATGCTTGCTTGACAATAACTTGGAGGCTAACTATGAATTTCTGCATTGTTAATGTTTGTTTACCTCTTGAAGAGTCAAGCCGTCAAGATTATGCTTTATGCGTGATAGTTTGATGGAGCTGACCACCCCTTTACTGCTTTCCGGTGGGAATTTCTGCATCGGAAATAAAGGTAACATACAGTTCAGAAACTTGTTCAGTTTAGAATTTCAGTTCGAGCAACTAACCTTATAGTACCTGCAAACATTGTATTACTGTTGCATTAGTTCCTGCAAGCATCTGTCGTGCAAATTCCTCATCCTCCTTCCATGCAAACTCATCTCCTGAAATATATAATTAGCAGGGAAGGATGAAGAGCAATTAGTCATGAAAACAAAAATAATTGGATAAGAATTCTGGCCATCCGCCAAAATGCAGCATCACCTCTTATGATTTGAGGCAGAGGAAATCTCACTGTGTACTCTTTGATAGCACGTTTTATCTTCTTGAAAAGCCCATCAGGTACTAGAGTTCTCAGTTTCTTTATTGCCCATTCGTCTACTTCATGGCTTTTATACCGCCTAAATAGCCCATACATCTCAATGAACGAGTGGAAAGGCCTTGTGTCTTTGAAATCTCTGAAATCTGATTTTCCCTGAGAAACAACAAAATGCAACGCAGCCTGGATACAGTTCTTGGTTAGCTCTGATAGCTTCTCAGGGCTAAATCTTTCATCCGGAGGGACAGTAATCTCTATGTCGAACACTCCCTTCTGGTTGGTTTTTTCCAGACCTGGAAATCGGCCAAGAAAAAGAAAATACATGTATGGCTGCTATAGATTTAAACAGAAATTATCTGAGGGAAAAGATTGGAGTAACCGTTACTTTTGGATCCATTGTTACTATCCGTGTGACTAGTTTTTGCTCTGCGTGGATATGGATACACATCAGATCCTCCCAGGACAGGTCTAACATATTTGGGCCCTCTAGCAGGATCGCCAAGGTCATCATACTTTCCATAATCATAAATCCGATCCATTCTTCTATCTGTTCCCGTCACATCTCCTCTCAAGCTGAGCAGCTCTTCTTTTCCTCAACTCCAGCAGCCCATTTGGCCGTTTCATTTGAAGATTAACACTACAGGGAATTCAAGAAAGATGTCCGTGAAGGCGGTGAGTAACTAAGCCAATCCATACTTTAAAACTAATGATAGTTCCTACTTACATTGTTGGAGACAGAAAAACCCGTCCACTTGAGTTAGCTGGGAGGGATAAATCCAAGGAATTGCATTCAAAATGAATCAGCGTATCATCTTGAGCTGGAGAACCAAGGACTGAAGATTAAAAGCTCGTGCTTGTGCTGGTTCTTAACGACTGAAATCCTTGGAATGTCAAATCTGGAGTTGGGACAGCAACTCTGAACCGGCATTTGTTAGCGATTCGCTGTGTATAGAATATCACCCTATTTCAAGAGAATCGTATGTTCATAGATGAGCAACGAGACATGCCCTTCCTTTGCACCTCTTTTCATGAGTAATGATACATGTCCTTTCTTTAGCTTCATAGTTCCCCTGTTTCTCATATAGATAAGCCACTCTGAGACAGTAAGAACGAACGTTCCAAGTAAGTTTTCGCATTGCTAATCATCACAAACAGATTAAACTTGGCAGTAAATCAAAACTGACTCGTGAGCTACATTTCTGATGGCTTTTTCAGAAGATAAAACGTTCAGTTATACATACTATGGATTGGATTGAACCACTAGCACTTTTTTCCACACCTGTGCCTTCAAGAGCTGGAATTCAAGAAGTGAGCTGCAATATGTGAATAAATCAGCGATTTTTCACTAGCAAAATTCCTTGATATTTTCCACAAATATTCACTGGTTTCTTTGTAATGAGTTCTCCAACAAGAGACCAATATCTTCGCTCATTCGAATCTCCCCTCCCTTCCCCCGTCTTTCTGCTTATCTCATATCTTTTCAGAAACTGGAATTTGCAGTGGAAATCTCACAATAATCTAGGATCGAAGATATTGTGGATAAATTGGGCAATCTTATCTGAGACGTTATGCTGTGCAATGTCGCGGTCAGAGTGTAGATTGACATTGCATCTAACCCAACAGTAGCGTCTTGAGGCTATCTGAGGAGGTCAATTGTATTAGCTAGCTATGCTACTCTTAATTGCGAATGATTGGTCGAGTTGTTATTCTGCGTAGTGTAAGCTATTCGAAAGAGGTTTCGCTCGAACTGAACTCCTCTATAAAATCTAACATAGCTCTTTTCAAATTGACTGAAGAGCTAGGTTGACCATAATACCAAATTTTATATTCCGCTAGTCAAATGCCCCGCGAGCGCCGAAAGCAGTAAAGCCCCGGAGTCACATTGCAGCTCACCCACCTTATTCAGGCATCATCTTTATTCAGCTTTACTATTCTATGAATTTCTTATTTAATTCTGTATTTCTGACATAGAAGAACATATCTATCCAAAATGAATTAATTATAGAATCTAAAAAATGAAACCCTCATAGCACGAAAAAGTCCTGATATCAATCCTATTATATGAAACGCTGAACAAGGAAACAATGTTCAAGCAACCCAGTATTACGACTCGTGACAGTGAATTACAAGGCCTTCTCTCGTATTGCAAGTATACTGTGAGATGATGTCGTATCTTCCGATTATGTAACGCATCTCAGGGCAATAACAAACAAATATACTGGAGGACATACTAAACCTCTGAGGATCTTAGTCTAATAAACATAAAGCATGGTCAAATCTACACAGAATCAAATAATATCTCTATAAACACAATATTGCATAAAGTGAGAATGGGACTGGATGCCTTTGATAACTTTCCATATGCCCGCGCACCTACTGACCATATGCATGTCCCTATACATCCAGAACCTCTATTCATTCTCTGCTATAGGCTTCACGGCACTCATGGCTACTTCGTATACGGCACCAAAGGCTCCGCACATAGTACAATCTGATGTATCATCCTCTACACTAGCTCTCTAGCCCCTGAGACGTATGCCACTAAGATGCAACGTAAAGGATCACAAACCAAAGAATTCCCATACTTTATGAGTTGCTTGGAGTCCAAGAGCTACCATCAACATGGAGTTTGAGCCAACGCACCGGTTTCTAAATGGTAACCCAATAAGTCTATTGATAGTCATAATGTTCAACCAAGATGTTCTGGGTCTATTTGTAGCAACAATCGCAGCGGCCGGCAATGGTATGCTAAATCTCACCCGTATATACCATAACAAAAAGTACATTATTTGTGTACTGAATGTATATGTATACAACAATAACACTATTGCAAAAGTCGCGCCTAGGCGCCTGGCCTCCTAAGCGGCCTAAGGTCGCCTAGCGATTTTTTCAACATTGCAAAATAATATGCTTTTCTTGAATATACAATGCTTTTATATTATATTTTTAATATACTAGAAAATATATATTATTTTGTGTCTGGAATGTACATTATTTGATAGTATGACCCACACAACTGTATAGATCATGGTCCATACAATAATAATTTCAGCAAGCTAATCAAGTTGATAATTTGGTAACCAATTATATTTGAGAATATTTTAAATTAAATGAAAAATACTTTTAAAAATTAAAATTAAAGAAATAAATCCATAATCATATATATAAAATAAAAGTTTTACCATTTTCACTCGTCGAGCTCTCTAAAATGGCAATCGCTCATCTGCACAGACTCTCTCGCAAATCTCCCGAAACCCACTCCTCTCTCACTCCTTTCGCGCCACCGTTACTCGTTCCTCCGCGACCGTCTCATCATCGCCGACTCCCTCGGCAAAGGTCGCCGATCGGATCGTGAAGCTCTTCGCCATAGACCCCGATGGCCTGAAGCGTGACGTCGTCGGACTCTCCGGCCACACTCTTCTCAAGGCTCTAACAAACCACGGCCTGATCGACCCGGCTTCCCACCGGCTGGAGGAGATCGACTCTTGCTCCGCCGAGTGCGAGGTCCACATTGCTCAGGAGTGGCTCGAGAAGCTCCCCCCCGCCTACCTACGATGAGCAGTATGTGCTGAGAAGGAACTCCAGGGCTAGGGTTCTGAACAAGCACTCCAGGCTCGGATGCCAGGTTGTCCTCACTCCAGAGCTGCAGGGGATGGTCGTGGCGGTTCCTGAGCCTAAGCCTTGGGATATTCCGTAGAGGAATAGTAAGGTTACTGAACTGGATCTCCAGTGCTTTTACAGTTTTAATTGAATAATAATATTTTCAACTGCTTATAGTACTTGAAATGTTCTCATTTCACTCTGATAATTGTAAAATTCTATGGAATACCACTATTTCTGTTCTATGAAATCAATTTCCTTCATGGCTAGTTTGCAGTACAAGTTATTACACCGCCCCATTACTAACGTTTACAGATGAAAAATTCATATGCTCATGCCATGCTAGGGGTGAAAAGACAAAGAAAATGCAGGTAATGGAGGTACTGTGGTAGTATACTTTTAGAGGATGAAATTATAGAATTGAGATGTTTAGTGTGGTGTTCTGTTTCAGAAGATCGGAGTATAGAGGATGTTTCAGTGAATAAAACTGTTGCCTTCTAAGATGTGCCATGTAGGGATTGAAGTCATTGAACATTTGAAGTTGAAAAGGCTTTTTCCTTTCTTATGTAGCACCAAACTGCCAATGTAGAGACCTACTTTTCACAGTTGCTGGTGAAAAACTAAGCCTTATTTTTGGTGTTTCTAGACCGTGGTGATTATTTTATAGGCCATTATCTCCCTCATGTATTCTTGGCTTCTTCAATTGCGGGAGAGGGTGTTTTATAGGCGCCATGATCTCCCTCGTGTAGTCTTGCCTTGTTCAAATGCTGGAGAGGGGTGTGGGCATGTGGCTATCCGCTATCGCCTTGCAACCGGAGTGAGTACTTAACTCCTGGTTGTGCTTTACTAACTTATGGCCATTATTGGATAGCTTTCTTCTCTGTCACATTATAGCTTACTTTATTTCATCTTAAACTGCTTCTCATGCGACTTCATTAGTGTTTAGTTGTGGCTTGATTTTATATTGGTGTGAATGCGTGATCACAACAGTGAGTTCTACTTTCCATACCCTAGTGTGTTTTGCATGTTGGTGTGTTATTGCTGATGGTGCCATTATTGTTGAGTGTGGAATGGGGTTTAGAAAAGATTGGCTAAGAACTGACTAGTTGATGGAAGACCTATTCTTCTCCTGGTTCCAATTAACCCTGAAGGTATGAACACAAACACCATTTCCACAACAATTGCCTTACTCAAGTTCAATCAATCCCAATTCCAACCCTTCATGATCCCTGAATCTCCACTTGTCCCCACCTCCACCATACCTTTATTTTTTTTTAGTTTGCATATTCCATTGGTATCCGGCATCCCATACCATTAAATAAAACTAATCGAGTTGAGTTTTGGTGAGGTCCATTTGGAACAGCTCTTTCGACCAAGGTATTTTTTTTTCGTTACTGATACCTCTCCATTTTTTTTTTTTTTCACATGACACTAATTTGGGTTCGGCCCAGATTGCGTTTGCTGAGTTTGACTCTTACTTGGAGAAAAGCCTAGTCTAGAGCTCTTTACAAGAGGAATCTCTCACTCCTGAGTTGATACCTCCTATTTTCAATAAAACTAATGTGGTTAATACTGTTGTATCCACAAATACGTATAAATAGTATAAGGTTTGATCTTTTTATTGTCTGCTTGTTGGTTTTAGTGGTTGAGCTCGGGAAAGGTGATAGTGGGTCAAAGGATCCCGAGCTAAGAATAGTTATGTGAAAAATGCCAAAAAATCTCCCTTCCTAGTATTTAATGCCCTATTTATAGAGGCAAGGGAGCACATGCCGGAGGCTCGACATGTGCGACATGTGTGGCCCATGCATACGGGAAGGTTAGGGGCTCCATTGATTCCCCCACATGTGCGAAGGTAGGTCAGATTGGACAAAGAAGGCAAGCACATACTATTGTTACCTAAGCTTTTGCTCGGTCTTCACGTCTAAATCGGGCCGGTCCGTTTGAGGTCAGAAGTGCTTGGGAATAGCTCCTCAGGGTGGCTTGACCCGGGTACCGAGCAGGTATACAATCGTATGGGTAATTACACTCGGAGGTAAATTCCCTAATTTAATTGAGTTTTGGTCAAGTCCATTTGAGCTAACTCTCCCAAACATGGTATCTTTTTGGTTACCTTAGATACCTCCCATTTTCATTTGACTTGATGATATATTCTGATTTTGAGATTTTGAGACAAACATTGGTGTCCTCAAGTTATTGCTAACCCTCGTTATCCCTTCTTAACTCCTCCATTGACTTTTACTTTTTCCTATTTACTTACTTTTCCCTGTTACAATGTCTGTCTTTTTCTTGCAATTCCAACTAAACGTTGTTTTCTCCCTTACGAATTTGTTTCCTCATTCACTTTCACCCTTGTGAACGTTCAGATCCTATTGATGTCTCTCTCATAACTGGTATCTCCCCTTTCCTCATATATATTTCTCTTGCAGGCAACATAAACACACCAAAAGAACCCAAAATCTTGATTTCCTAGGCTCTCCGTTGTCTGATTGTATTTTGTTCCCAGGGAAATGAATCCAGCGGAGCTTCGTCGGGTTTTCCTTATGTTTGACAGGAACGGAGACGGGAAGATCACAAGGAAGGAGCTGAGCGACTCGTTGGAGAAGCTGAACATACACATTCCGGATAAGGAGCTGATCCAGATGATCGAGAAGATCGACGTGAACGGGGATGGGCATGTGGACATGGAGGAGTTTGGGGCGCTGTACGAGGCGCTCTTGGACGAGAGGGGCATCGGAGGAGACGAGGAGGACATGCGGGAAGCTTTCAACGTGTTTGACCAGAACGGCGACGGGTTCATCACCGTGGAGGAGCTCCGGTCGGTGCTGGTGGCCCTAGGGCTGATGCAGGGAAGAACCGTGGATGACTGCAAGAATATAATCACCAAGGTGGATGTGGATGGGGATGGCATGGTCAACTATGATGAGTTCAGGAAGATGATGAAGGGTGGTGGTTTTGCTGCCTTAAGCCCTTCAGACTAACCTGCAAAGGGAAAATGAAAGCATGCATGCTGTATTCAAGTTTAGTTATTTAACTACAACCACTCTTGTCATATTGTAGGTACATTTGTACTTTGTGAACCATTTATAAACTAAGGGAGAGAAAATTTATGTATATAGTCAATATTCAACTAATATCTCTAACATTTCTCACAAATCGATCAACATATTCACACCCTTAGAGCAGAGTTCAGTTGATTGATCAAGTCAAAGTCAAGTTGATAGTCTGTTTTGCTGGTAGTCAAGCCTTCTAGGACAAAGGTTAAAGGTAAACGGGAGCTCTCGGGTATAGAGGGCAAATCCTTTTTTTTGGGTGGGGGTCGGCGCTCAGTCAACAATGCCTCCTTGTAAAAGAAGTTGTAAAAATATTAGGTGTTTGGGGTTGGCTGGAGGCCTGTAAAAGAAGTCGGCGTGGGGGCATATAAAAATGAAAATTATGAGATGCAATTAGAAACAAGAAATAACTCCATATTTACTTTAATGAAACCTTCCACTCTATATTCATCATACCAAGATTGCAATAAAGACTAGCATTATGCCTTAACAATGTAGCCCGCCCAGAAGGCAAAATGGCTTCTTCCATCCTGAGCTCATTCTTCCTGCTCTTGATCAAGCTCCATCTATGCAACAAAAATGGCAGACTATTTCCCGATTCTTGATGATTGTCCCTAAGGCAGAAGCAATCTCCACCAGGGCATTAGAGGTTATACCAACTCCTCAAGTCTCAGCCACCCCCCAAAAAGAGAAGTTTTACAACTTGGTAAAACTCAATGCTGGGAAATCAACAGCATATTTATCTTGGTTTTGTGTTTCAAGTTCAATCAACCACCGGACGAGTAAATAACAAAAATGAAAACTATACCAGTGGCGTACCGGGTGTGTATTGCAGACTATTGATTTGGTGGCTTCCGTGCTTCTTTTCTACTTGGTTTACATTGCTGACAAGCTACTTGAACTTTTCCAGATACAACCTCAATCTGCTCCTCAATATATTTCAACAAAGTGTTTAGCTGGTCTCTGTACAACTCACAGAGCCTATCCTGACGGTCCAACTCCATAGTCAACTCATGTATCCTCCGGTCTTTATGGTCCTGTAAGAATAAGATTTGAAAATGAGTTAATTTGGAGCCTCGATATCTATTAGAATTAAACTTCGCTAGTTAAGGACACACGGTAACCAGTGTTTAATGCTTTGATGACTATTGGTGTTTTCTGTGGCGAAATGCTATTTAAATCTTCAGAAGAGGAAATCAATGGCTTTAATCATCTCGGTTTTCCATGCTAGAATAATAAAATGTTGATTGAGCTTAAGGATTACGAGTATAAATGCTTAATAATCAAATAAGTTCATTGTGATTCACTTGACTATAACAGTGAATGATTTAAAAGGAAAAAACACAAAACTCACCATAGCATTCCGGGAAGGGCGACCGGAAACAATCAATGGATGAGTATGCTCCTTCACGAATCTGGTAACAACCCATTTACCAGACTTATCAACCTTTACCAGCATCATTGCCTTGCATCCTTCTCGTGTGCTCGTTCTTGGCTTCCTAGCTGGCCCGAATTGGTCTTTCATTTTCACATAATAACCCTGCTTATTACACGAGAGCCGCCTAGAAAGAATCCTCTTGTCAACTTCTGACCTCCGACACTGATCAATGCGCATCACAAAGCCGGCACGCCTAGCATAGTTGTCATAGAACTCCTTGGCAGCATCTTCAGACTCAAACTCCATTCCCACAACTGGTTCTTGAACTCTACTTTCTTCACCAGAATCTAACCGCCTTTCAGCAGAAGCAGAACTGTCACCAATAGCAGCTTCAACCTCTATGTCCACTGCCAGAAATATGATATCTAAGAACAAACTAACCCTTCGAGAAACAGCACTGTTCTGTATTTAAAACAAGTTTCTTTTACCATAACACTGATGGATTTCACATTCCTTTATCATTAAGCTTTCGAATGCATACAACAACTGAAAGACGTGTTCTATCTCAACTAAAAATCAAAGAACAAATTGAAGAATGTGTTCGTCTCAACTACACCACAAAGTCACAAACATTGTGTAACAAAGCCATAGATGTGAGCATATTCCGGCAACAAGGATACCGATCACATGAAAAACATGGAATAATGTCATATAATTTCATAATTCCTCTTTTTTTTCTTTCATCAAACACAATAATTCTTCCATTTTCTTTAAGCACTCCGCATAAGCTAACGACACCGCCACATACCAAAATCCATGTACGAAGAATTACAACAATGGTCGAATCAACAAATTCCCAACAATGAGATAACATTATGGCGATTTTAAAGCTCGGAATATGCAACTATATGTCAGAACGGGATGAATTTAGATGAGAGTTTGAAATTTTGGAGTAGAACTTACTGGTTGGACAGAGGAGGTGCCGTCGTCTCGATTGATTGCCAGATTTTTGAAAATTTTAGAGGTTTCTGCAGAGTCTTCAATTCGATTTCTCGGAGATAGTATTGTCGCGTCGATTTTCAACGCCGGAGGTTTTGAGCTTTTCACTTTATCTTGCTGAGGAGGAATTGAACGCCGGCGTTCATCGTCCGGGCACGAGAGTTACTTTCTTTCCGGTGACCACTGGAAAACCTAACAAACTGTCACCACCAACGCCCACTGCTCATTGCTATCAAATTGAGAAGTGAGAAGCTGATGAATAGAAATTAGACGCATCTGATCATATAATTGTAACGCTATTTGTATTAAATTGAGAAATTTATGAATATGAAGATTATGATCAATGAAATTTTGGTTATCGAACTAATTCAATAAGCTCAATTCACCAGTTGACTAGAGAGATCACTCAGCAACTCGTGGCACTGCCAAATTATGCTTTGCATCCGTATGCACCAAGCATGGTGTATACGGATGCAAAAACAACGTCGTTTTAATAAAACGAGCGTCTCCCTTTAAAAGAAAAATCAGGTTCGAAACTATAATTCCATAATCGATGAACTATAATTTCATAATCGATGAACTATAGTTCCATAATCTAATCAATGAACTATAACTTCCATAAGTCGAATCATGAACTAAAAAAGTTTCAGAATGAATGAACTAAAATTCCCAGATCTATGAATTAAAATTTCAGAAGTCGATGAACTATAATTCATGAATTGATGAACCTATAGTGTCCATAACGAGTGAACTATAATTCCATAATCTATGAACTAAAATCTAGCACAAGTGTCAAATAGGCCCATTTACTACTGTGAAGTGCTCAATTTCCAGCATGAACTAAATTAACTGTCAAATAGGTCCATCCTAAATAGTTAAATTTGTTCAATTGACTTTTTTACAGTAATAACAGGTTACCTATTATTTATTAAATAAATAAATAATGAAATGAAGTAAAATAAAAATAAATAAAATAAAAGAATAACATGGATGGTCCAGATCTGGACCTCATATTAGACCGCCGTGGCTGTATTCTTTTTTTTTTTTTAATGTAATTTTTAATTATTTTGAAAATTATTTTTTAATAATTGAATTGGTAACCTGCAAAAAAAAGTCAATTACCTACAAAAAAAGCTAATTGAACAAATTTAGTAGGTAAGTGTGGTTAATTAGTCTTTAATTTAGTTCATGGTGGGAATTGAGCACTTGAAAATAGTACATGGACCTATTTGACACTTCTCCCAAAAATTCTATAATGAATGAACAACATAATGCTGTTGCTAGGAATCGAACCTGAATTTTTTTAAAAGGGGAGACGCGCGTTTTTAATAAAACGATGTCGTTTTTGCACCTGTATGCACCATGCATGGTGCATACAGATGCACAACATAACTATTCCGTGGCACTAGTCTAGACTCGAGAGTTGTAGTTGTTATACATGGACCAGGTCCACATTGCAAGGTGAAATTTTTTTCTTTAAGTTATGTATTTTTAGTATTGACTCGATTCACTGAATAATTTTATCGAGAGTTCTAATTTATAATAGATGGATAAGATTTACCTAATATAATTATACTAAATGCATCATATTTA
>VALG01001386.1:0-10053 GCA_009835305.1 Ipomoea purpurea
ATGGGTGCCTCGTGCGTCAAGGTCTTTTACGTAGGATACTATGTTTGGGTGGTCCATGGTTTCTTATCCGAGACTCACATTCATCAATCGAGGCACACAAGTGCGCCGCAAATCAATAAATGAGGGGTTAAGAAATCAGCACATTGTACCAGTGGGCGCGAGGTGGGCGGTCGTCCGCCTGCCAAGCTCCTGCCAAGGACCGCCAAGGTCCCGTCAAGGACCCGTTGGGGACCGCGGGAAAATGACTAGGAAGAGTCAATTCCCTCGGGAAAGACCCCAAAAAGGCACCGATTCATGTCCTGACAAGTCCCATGCCCTTGTGCACTAAAAGGGGCTTGAATACATAGGATGACCCATCGTACAACGTTTATTGATCCTTAAGCGAGTTCTAGATGAGTCAAGACTCTTGTATGTTCGTTCCGCTTAGTAGGTCGGGTCCGGTTTCCAATCAGCAACCTCGTCATCTTCACGGGTAGTTTGGTTATAAACCAACTTCGTCTTTTCCTTGCTTGATTAAGGGTAAGCCCTCTTGGTTCTTCTTGGAGTTCGGCTTGTCGCCCGCTCTTTGTTCAATCCTTTGGTGACCGAGTGCTCGGTGATGCATTTCCCTTCCTTGGGATGCATTTGATTGACTGCCCTTGACGTCGCATGGTGTATTGGCGACTTTGCGTGTCTCACGTACTTCTCACGGTGCCTTAAAACCATCAAGGTCCTTGTTCCAAGTAAGATCCTTATTGCTGGAGGTCTGTTGTAATGATACTTTCCATGTGTTCGTTGCCTCTTCTTGTCATATCGAGCCCTTTTCGGTGATTCGTGCCAACGATTAAGAAAGGGTGTCGTTGACGTACTTACTTACTTTCCTTGCATTTAATTGGCGTTCCAGTCTCCGGGCTGGGATAGTTGCGCCCATTCGTGACCAGTTCCGAAAGGGTTCGCTCATGCTGGAGGAGCGCTCTCCCACTTCTTTACTTCTTCTTTCGGGTTTGTTCCTGAATTCCCGTTTGGAGAAGTTGGCATTCTGGTGTAAGGGTTTGTTGGGTGTTCGGGGTATGCTTACATTAGGGCCTTCTGGTTTCGTAGTTTGGTCGTCACCGAATTTTTTGTCTTGGTTGTCTCTCTAATTCAGGCGCGAAACGAGCAGCTAGAGGAATTGTTTGATGGTATTCCAATGATGGGTGGTATTCCTTTGTTTTTAGATGAGAATTTCTCGTACATGGTTGGCTTTACTGTGTTGGATAAAATTGTAGTCGCCTTGAGGTCTTTCCAGTTGAACCCTGGTTCTTGTTGGTAAGCGGGCCCCTCATGGATCACCAGAGATCGGCCTCGTGTCCGAAGTAGAACGAGGCTATCTCTGCGCGGACGTTTTTGCTGGGCATCCACATTAACCCTAGAATTTGTCGAGGGTCCGATCCATTCTAATTTAGGATTGCGGGATTTACTCTTCTCACTGGGGTCGTCTCCGCCGGAAGATGAGAGAAGCACACGTGTGGCGAGATGGGAGGTCGCGAGAAGAAACATGGTGATCCTATAAACTGTCGAGGTCCGCCCGTCGCAGTTACCCGACAGTTAAGACCAGTGGATGTGAGGGAAACGGCCGGCACTATCGAGTCGAAACTTTGCCTCAGCGCGGGGGGAATCCGTCGCCTCGTAGTCGTGCCTTAGGATACTCCTAGTTGAACCCCGGTTACTTTTACCACATAAGGTGGTCTTCTGGATTATCAAAGTCTGCTCGACGCCGCCCTTCGTAGTTTCCGGCAAAAGTCGAACCGCGACCCGTGGGCGTTCACCGGTTTAGCTCGTGTCTCAACATGCGGAGTCCGTCTGGCGCCTTCGATGAGACGCGAGGAGGATCTCGGTTGAGAAGATCGAGAATCGATATGACATATGCCGCGGCTGAGAAGGTGGTTCCCCTTGGCGGCATGTCTTTTGCCAGACGTTGGGCGCACATAGCATGCGGAGTGAGATGACAGGGCCAATGTTTATTGCTAGAAGAGTAGCGACAGCTAGGGTGGTGTGAACCCATGTTCTTTCCGAGAGGCGATTAGTGAAGATGGGGTTTTATGATCGTGAGAAGAGAGAGATAGTGAAGAGAGATGGGATGAGATCATTTAAGTCTTTCAGAATCGGTTAGGTGTATCATAGAAAATTGGGCCAAGACGCGCTGGCCAATTTGAAGGAAAAGTGCATTGATGAATGAGACTCCTTATTGGGCAAGAGAGAGTACTATTAGCCCAGGTGAAGTTTAGAGAGGGATGGTTATTTAAAGAGAGGGAGAAGTCCAAGAGGGCTGCACGGCGGCGCCTTCTCAGTGGAGGAATCCGGACGGCGACAAGACGTTGAACGAACGCCGCATTTAATGCCTCGACAAGACGGCGACGGTCTAGCCTAGGCTAGGGGTCCTGCAAACGGCGCTTCTACCTAGGCCCGAAGGTTGGATGCTATGACCCGACCTGCTAAAGTCGGAGCCCATCGGGAGGCCGTAGCCATTAGGTGAGACCCACCAGTAACGTTAAGTAGCTGAAGCTTTTCGCAGTTATTAAAAATATTCTTTATCCCTGGCCCGGGTCCACCCACCAAAGGGCCTGTAATATCGAGAACCCGCAAAAGAATTTGCCGGTCGCGAGGACTCCGGGCCCAAATGGATCCGACGAGTCCCTCGGCCTTAGGGGGGCTCCAGTCGCGAACAAATTTCTTAGAAGCCGTCATTTTAACCAGGAGATCGGCCAGAAAGACACGCAAAATCAAGATCGGACACAAAGACACGATTTTTCATTCCATAGACAGGGCAGCTACAAGACCGAAGAATCGGCCAAATCACTACAAAGAAAAGACGGGCCTAGGGCTTAGCTTCTTTCTCTCCGCATGGCGCACCGGCTGCGGACCCTCCAGGAAGTAGTGGGGACGAAAGGCAAGGGACTCGGCCAGGCTCGGGCTACTGGCAGCTTTCATCCAAATACACCGCGGGCTCTTCCATCATCCTAATCATCCTGCAGGGGCCTTTCCAGAACACTCGGCCGCATAGCAATGCCAAAAAAGCGGAGGAGCCTCCCACTCTTCGTCCTGCCTCTAGGATTCCGGGTCGTCCGGTTCTACGATCTCAGGTCCAGCATGTCGAGGGCACCACGATAGGGTCGGAGGTGGGAGTCGACCAACTAGGATTGCCTCCATGGCATTCCTTTTCTGTCGAGCTTCTCCAGCCATGGCGTGCTTCCTTGTTGCGAATAGGACCAGCGAATCAGATCACCGTCTCTGAAGCTTCATGCCTTGATGCTTTTGAAAATGAGGGATAGTGTGATGTGCAAAGGCCACTAAGACCTTTACCAGTCATATAGCCTCGAGGGGGGGATAACCAGGTGCAAAATCACGGAGGAATCCTTAACTGACGTAACTGAGCCGGATTGGAATGGGTGGTGCGAATCTCTGTCCAGAGATTAATCCCATCAAACGGCTCGAATGGTCGAGATTCGCCACGCTGTGACTGAAAAACATGAATCGCCCTCGGAAAGAATATCTTAAAGGATGTCAGGCGACAGAGTGGCTCGACACTACGCGAATCCTCACCAATTCAGTTCGGGCAGGGCATATCATCAAAGAAGCAGAAACCGGAAAGAGTTGTTTTAATTATAATAAGAGAGGGCATAGAAACCGTAGAGCTTATTAACAACAAGAATAAGAAAAATGCTCCTAAAAACTTATCCCTCTAGGAACATAAGGCCAACCCCGCCTAGATGATCACTCCGCGCGATATGGAGAGTCGGCTCCCCAAAGAATCCTTCTCCGCATGGTCAAGGATGAGACGAGGCACGAAGCGAGTTCCCAGAAGGCTGGCATGAGTGGTGGCACGATCAGCTCCTCAATCGGTACGGATCATCTCTGATAGCGACGTAGTCTTCATCATTCTTCAAGCCCGGTAACTGGACGTCCAAAGTACGGTCCAAAGGGATAGGAGAAGGTCTGCGGAAGGTCAGTTGCTCCGGGACGAGTACGTCAACGAAGGATCCGAGTCGGGAAGAGGTCATCGAAGGGGTCGCCGGGAGTAGGATGAAATGGCGAGAACGACCGGTAGCAGCCTCACGACGCCAGGATCGACGGTTCGTGGAACCGAGGAAGCGGCACCGGCAGGGGACCTCTGGGGGGGTGGACGAGGTGTCTTCTTCTTATGTTCCCTCTCAGGCGAGTCCGCTTGGAGGGCAGCGGGCGCCAGGGCGACCCGAGTCAATTCGTTTCCCTTTAAGTGGTGAGCGACCCATGACAAGTTGGTGACTGAGATGAGAAAAGCAAGGTCATTTATAGGTATCAAGCCAGACCGAGCAAGATCCGAACGGTCCCGCGAGATCCGGGAGAGGGCGGATAATCTGGGATATTTATGAGTCATTCAAGGAGGGGATTCGGTGAGCAAGAAAGCGGACGGTTACTACTTTTCCAAACCCAGGCTCGTGGACCGGGTATGGAAAAGTGAGGGACTAGTTGATGGGGTGAGAACCCCGGCCCAAGGGAGTGGGCCCAAAGAGGAAAGACCAGATGAGGAGGATGGGCTGACACGAAGCAGGCTTAAAGAACGCATGGGCCGCGTCCAGGAGTCGGCCAGGCCTAAGAGGCCCAGTCCAAGGCTACTAAAGCGGCCCAGTCTGAGCATGGGCCAGATATGAGAAGTCGATCCGGGCCCGAACCCGGGAAGGACTCGGTTCAGAGAGCCGTTGGGGGAGCCTTCAAGGAGTTAATACGAGAGTCGTTAGGGCATTAAAGGCCGGACTCGGTCGCCGGTTACAGGCTTGAAAGAGCGTTGGCTGCTCCGTAACGCCACCAACCGGCTCTGGTACATAAAGCAGTTAAGTCTGCATTAGGCCTTTAAGTCATAGGGGGAGGAGCCGCTTATAAAATGGCTCTTCCACCTTGTAAAGGACAGGTTCAGAACCCAGAGAGGGGAATAAGAGAATTCTAGGGCACTTTGCTTCACTTAAACATACATTTTGTGAAAGGTGTATCCTCCAGCTGAAAGGTTGTGTTGGACTCCTTGGGACCGAAAACCCAAAAACCATCAAAGCTCTTTAGACATTTCATTGGGTTTATACCATCAATATTGACTGAGATAATAAATAAGTCCATTACCAACTCTTTATTGAGCACATATGATAGGTCATTTTGCCGGCAAGGAAGAAATTGAACCTGGTTACGTGAAAAGGAAACTTCCTGTGTGGGATACGAAAGAGGAATTTGTCTTTCTCTTAGGCGAGATACTGCCTAAGGGTTTTTCTTACATAGCTATCCTACTCCAGAAATACGGTGCTCCACGTTATTTTGCAGCGTACTTACATTTATTTTATATTTTATAGTTGTAAATGAGTATGTATTTTTATTTTTATATTTTTTTTATTTTTATTTATTTAAAATGTGAATAAAAAATAAGGTGTTCGATTATTTATTGATTTGATGTTTTAATTACTATAATGACGTTAATAATTGATGCAAAACTCCTCAGAAAATTATCTATTGTGATAATGTTGTTAAACTAAAATATATTGCAGTAGATAAATTAAATTTAAATATCTCAACATCAAAATAATAATCGAATATTCAAGCTAAAAGAAAAGTTTACATATATTAAATGCGGGTTATTCATATAAGAAAAAAAATCTTGTTCCTCGCATTTTGGGTTCATTGGCTATCCCATGTTAAACCCACCACCCTGACCAGATGATTCCCAACTGCCCCAAACTGAGTTGGGTGGTATGGTGTATGCGTTATAGCCTTGAGTGTGATATTGGGGTTGCGGATAAGTAGAAGATGAGGTTGGGTGGGGTCAAAAATTTGGGAAAGGATCCTGCGACTAGTGGTGAACTGAGCGGTTTTGATCATATTGAATCGTCCACCCGCTGGAAACGCTGCGCTACCGTGCCCGGGACAAATCAAGTGCAAAGTGCATCAACATTGCCCCCCCAACAACATTTGGCCGCCGCAGCCGAATGTTGACACTCAAGCGTGAGCATTCATGCTGACCTTACAGCACGCCTTTGCTCCCCCATGCTGCGTTGACCACGCAGAATGTCCCGCTACGTCGTCGATCTCGGGGAGGACGCAACTGGGTTGTTTCACTGCTCCAACATTGTACAAGTGTTTGGGAAGTTCCATAAGACAAATCCGTACCCGCTTGTCTACATTGGGCAGCAAGCCACACGTGTATTGCTCACCAGTCGGATTGACGTTGGGGATCCTCGCTAGCCTCTTCCTTCCCAAGGTTCACTGGCTGAGGAAATGCATACTAGATGAAAAAAGCGATTATTAAGTCAATATTAAGGTTATAATAAATTTAAGTAATATAATAAAAATGAGTAAGGAAAATTATATCCGTGTCAGTTAATGATGTGGCCGTTTGGATGTAACCCTGATCTTGGCGGTGTTGTGGGTTACCTATAAGGCGACGACCATGCGTATGGAACCATAACCTGTATTCGCGCGTCGCATTCGGGTTGTCCATCCCGAACATTGCGAATACATATTGGTGGCGATGGTTTCACCTATTGATATATGGCGCGATAATTTGCGCTGCATTTGTTGTCCGGCCGTCAATAGCGTGCAATTGGTGGTTGTATTGCACAGGGGCCGAAACATTTTGTTGAGCACCAAACTGCCTGCAAAAGCGTGAGGGGAAATGCTCTTCAACAACACAGCCGAAAATCAACGGGACTTCGGCAGTCTATATATCCTCCCCAGTCTGCAATAATCGGGGCAAGTGGTGCAAAAGTAGACGGGTAGTGTTGAAGACAAAACGACACAAAACAATAGTAGTTATTTGATTCAAGTCATGTTCACTTAAAATATTGACTATTAAATTTACTTTCAAAACATAAAATAATCCATTATCATTTGGACGCGATACAATTGTCGCGATAGGCACGGAACCAGTGGACGGGTAATGCCCAATCATGTGATCCTCCCACCTACAATTTGCATATCGGAAGAGGAAATAAGTACCAAGAATAGTTAACAATTTGCAAACTATTTTTGAGTGAATTAAATATTTGGTAATAACTAACCGTGCTGCTGTGGGCAACGCCTGTACGAAATCGTGCGGTGTAAAAACGCCCTGAGTCTTGTACCTTGGAGCCTCTCCCACGGCCCAATTTGCAACAAGCAGTAGACACCCGCACACAGATTTGCCGCCTCGAAGCAACTGCAGGAGCTCTTAGCAGATAGCAAAACAGCTGATCCCAGCTGTAAGAGCCAAAGTCTCGAAATTTCCGATACGGCAAGTTAAGATTTAACAAACGTTAGTGTTGTCTGGGGAAAAGAAACCCGCTAAGCACGGTATTAAATACGGCCTCGCGTTGCAAGCTGCGACCTCACCTTCGTTCTCGCGTCCGTCAATGGGCATGTTCGGGAGAAACAGCATACTTATCTTGCCCTGAAATCGTAAGTTCGGGAGAAATGCAACAATGTTCGAAAGAAGCTGCCATTGCTGTTCTTGTCTGTGCTGTCCTCCCGTAACAGCCAAAGCCATCCACCTTTAACCGAAATAACACTTCAACAATCTGATAGTGTTATACGACCTCACCAACCGTAGGTGAAGGCGTGGACCCCGAACGCCAGATGCTCAATTTAGTCGCCACAAATCACACGAATGATCTAACTTACGCGGTCCAGAGTAAAACACCATAAAATCCGCAAAGCGGTAAGTTTCCGTCATTCGGATGGTTAGGAGGATCCAGCTTGCCCCTATAAACGAAACAGCTCATATGTGGATCTTCGCGAATTGAACATCGCCAAAATTGATCGGTAACAGGGACAGTGTGCATGTAGAGCACAGAACCGTCGATTGGACCCGGGACGTATCCAGTCCGCTGAGTCATAGCTGTAAGAGTAAATAGATTAATATTTAACATAATCATAAATAATGAATCAAATTCGCCTAAATTTCAGGCGAAATTTTTTTTCCCTTTCTCTTCGCCTAAACGGTTTGGCGGAGAATACAAAATATATATATCGACCTAACATTTAGGCGGTCTGTACTTCTATATGGCAAGGCAGAAAAAGTTTAAACGGAGTCAAAGACAATTCATTATGTACAAGGAGCATGAAAATCAAATAAATATTAATCAAAATCAAGATTAATTTAATAATCATACACCTAAATTCTTAGATACGTTAGGCATGAAAAAACATAAACAAATCAAATATTTAAAAATCAAAGCAAAGATGTCATATGTCAATAATCATACACCTAATTAAATCTTAGGCAATGAAAAGGACATAAACAAATCAAACTTAAAAAAAAAAGATTCATCATTCAACAATCATACACATAAATTCCTAAATGCTTGGCATGAAAGGAACATAAAATCAAATATTAAAATGAATAAATAAACAATAAAATACATTTCAAAAAAAAACAAAATAAAATAAACCTAGTAGGAATTATCATAAGAAAAACTATTTAACAGGTTGTGATGAACAAACATCAAGATTAAAAAATCAATAAACCGAGATTAAAAATGAATTTCACATTAGGAATAATAATAACAGATAATAAAATCAAATTTACCTATGCCTGTATATCTTGGTGATGTAGCTTCACTTTGCGTTGTTGGTATGGTAAGTTCACTTTGTCTTTTGTTTCTTCTTGTGAGAAAAAATATGGAATTGTGAAGTTGGCAGAATTTAGCGAAACTACGGATGTGAAGTGGGAGGAAGTAGAGAGATTGGGTTGGAGTAGAAAGGATAGTGTAAAAATGTGAAAATGATAGATAAGAAGGAGAACTGAAGGGATTGGGGAGAGGATTATAGAAAGAAATAAGAGTACGATTTGAAGGATTTGGAGAATATTTAGAAAAATAAAAAAATCGGAATTGGTTGGTTGGGTGGCACGAAACCGCTCAAACCTTAAAAGTTTTTTCTTAAGATGCCTAATGATTGCGAGTAATTGGTATAATTAAGTTTAAGAAATAATTGGGAAAGAGTAAATTCCATTTTTATATTACATTTATAACCTATTGCGTAACGGGAGATAACGGAAATTGTAATGGAGGATCAATAGAGCAATTAAGATAATTGAGAGTTTAATTAGCAAATAAAAAAAAGAAATACGATTAAATTGGATTAATTTGTTAACATAGTCAAAAGGACAATTAGCACGACCGAGAACAAACCAATCTTGTCTATTTTATCTAACATGTTAAATCTTTATTATGCATCGACCAGTGTTCATAAGTTCTTGATATCTTCTGATTTCGGAAACAAGTTGTTGTTTGTAGTGTGAATTAACTGGGCGAAGTAAAATACGAGACGATGATGAACTTTGCTCACGTTTGTATAAGTAAAGCTTTGTGAAGCTCAGCTTTACAGGACGACTTGTATAAATTGTCACTTCAATCCATAACTTGGATTTGGTCCCCAAATTCATACTCCTCCACGAACAACGCAACGAACAAACATAGCTTTTCCCGTATACAAAGAGGATTTTCAATGGTATAAATTGAAGGTAGGTTAATATAAATTAGAACAAATCAAAACTTACTACTTCACATTGCGGAAGCACTGTATTTCGTGAATCTGGTAAGTAGAGTGTGTTGAAAAAACTTAGTTGTTTAGATAAAGAGATTGATATTTGCTATTCAAAGCAAATTGTGCCATATTGTTTTTCGATGTTGTAGCCTTTACTACGGAAATGTTCGGTTAAAAAAAAAAATATTTGTCAAAATAAAAGAATCATATATAACAAGCAACTTGTATATAGACAATCTTGGGTCGCGCATTAATTATATCATCATAAATACTACCGAATCAATACATAATGCTAACAGTCACTGATTTCCGTGCACACATATCAAATATATAATGTTAAAAACAGCCTTTGACAGTTAATAGGTACCATACTCGCACGAGTGATCACATGTAGAAGCATTTAACTCCATAGACTTGTATACGGTTCGTTAGAAAACTCACTTCATAAAATGCAACTCAAAAAATATAATACGAAACCTAATACAAACTAAAGTAGTAAATAGAAAGATCATATAACATCCTACATACATCGTTCACCAAACAGATTTTGTGCTA
>VALG01001386.1:10132-31364 GCA_009835305.1 Ipomoea purpurea
TAGTCTCAGATACGATTATTTGTTTAAGAAAAAAAAAAAAAGGAACAAATAGTAAAAATCATCAAAGTGATACTATGTATCTATGTATGTAAGCATATGCAACTATGCAAGTTGATAATTAATTTCTTAATGCAAGTATGCAACATAGAGTATGATTAGAGGCCATGGAGAAATTCCACCTTATTCTCTAGAGGGCGGTTCGCACGCAGCCTTTGGTTTTCTGAAAAGCTAAATTGATGACTTTATTTATTTATTTATCCATCTATTTTTTAAAAATTTCAAGTCAAGAATTGAAGTTTGTGTGCCACTCACAAACATTAATTTTTGTTAAGGATCTTTAATTGAGGATTAGTCCGAGGTACGGATTTAAAGATACCTCCTAAGTTAGTATCTGCTCAGGACACCTTGTGATATGACAAAAAATATTAATTTGTATTCGGTTCCTATTTCACTATTTGCAACAATTAATTAAGAAAACATTAAATGTCCACTAAATATATTTAAAATAGAAAATTGTCGAAAAATTACAAATTTTTTATAACTAAAAATGTGATAAAAAAATTTAAGATTTGTCTCTTAAACTTTTTCAATTATTATTTGAAGTGGTTCGAAAGTGGTTACAAGTTTTGATTACTTTTGAAAGTTGGTCCAAAAAATTGAAAATTTGACGAAAAAATCAAAATTTGATAATTTTTTCTTCTCGATATAAGAAAGTGAGTTGAGGAAAAAGGAGTGAAGAGAGGATCCAAAAAGAGAAAGAAAGAAAAGATAGAGGAGGAGGTGGTGAACGATACCGGTCACTAATTTTTCTTCTTCTTCTTCTTCTTCTTCTTCTTCTTCATGCATATTTGTGTTTTTACTGGTGAAAAGAAACACACATCTCTGAATTTTGTCGACCGATAAAACACAATTCTTTCTCTAATTTTAAATTTTTTTTCGCAACCATCACTAATTTTAAATTTTTTAAAACTGTCTGATCACTGAAAAAGTGATTGAGTATTTTCAATAATGGAAATTAGTATTACTTCTAGCTAGCTAGGTATACATACATAATTTAATTACTATATTGATTGATGAATAAATACACGATAATTACAAAGTAATAATTTAAAAGGATAAATATAATATTTTTAAAGTTGATTTCTATCATTTGAGCATGCATGTGCATTAATTATGTCTACACGTTGTAGGATAGTAGACATAGATATCAATTTTATTATATGTTTTACCAATATGTAATTAAAATTTTAATTTAGAAAGGTATACGGATTCCCAAAATAAAGACAACGCCTTTGCATCTAGTATGTGGTTGTACTATACGTCGATATATGATATATGATCATAGTTTATTAATTACTATTTGGTCCATAAGTTGACACTTTGACAATTGCTAATACCAAACCCTAAAACCGTAATATTACTCTGTACTTTCATAATAAAAGTTTCACTTGATATATGATCAATTAATTTTTAATTTTAAAAAAAAATAAAAAGGGCGGAAATTTCGAAAGAATCAAAGGAGATTTATGACTCAATAGTAAACCTTTTTGACGTTCTGGATCCAATTGGTCCACCCTAAAAGAACATGTACAATCCTCAATGAGGACTGACGAGTTACAATTCATCCCCTACCCAGCATAGTGCAAAATCGCACTAGGCGCTAGCGAGCGCCTATTCGCGTCAAGGAACCGTTGAATTGACTCCTTCTGCATCCGCCACCGTAAGCGGCCAATACACCGATTTAATTCTTTTATTTTTTGTGAATAACCTCTAAAAAAATTTTTAATAAATAAAACAATCAAAGCGCCCTGGCGCTAACGTTTTTTCTAATACTGCCTCTCACAAGTTCAGTGATCTCCCTAAGTTAATTATGAAAACTCAAATCAGTTTTCATTTAAAATTTTAAGCAACACACATATATCATGAGCGTATTAGACGTACAATTTAGTCACAAAGAAATAACTAAATTAATTTATGGCGCTACATTGTAATATAGTCCATAAAGGCATTCAATAAAAAAAATTATTATTGATGGCGCTAAATAATCAATTTTCAACAAAACTTGAAGGTGAAACATTTTTTCTAAGGAAGAACAGTATTTTAAGTATATCAATTAAATCTAAAATAATAACTTAGTCCTTTTAATTATACATGTGATCCCATTTTAGTTCCTAAATTTTTGTGTGTATCATTTTAACTTTCACATCAAATAGTTATTTCAAATTACGGTGATGGACTATAATATGTAAATTCATCAGGTCCTCCCAAAGCACACTAATCATAAGTAAAAACAGATTTAAGTCAAAAACATCATGCAATTAACTTTGTTTTATCTGTACAATTCATTTAATATACTCTTATGCGAATAAAATTAATTGAAATTCTAAAAATTATACCAAATTAATGTGTATTTTTGCAAACTAGTCACCAGTAAATCCAATTGCAACTTGATACACTACCTTAACAAAAAAAGAAGTCGAATAAGCAATGAAATGAAGACAATGACAAACTATTCAAAAGAGATTAACAAAACTTCAGAGAATGATGTGGCTTGTTGTATGCTTAAGGTGTGTGGTTTGTGTACTTAATGCGCCATTTTAATGATTAAAGGGTGTGTTAACCGCACGGGAAAGCTATCTCACGCACTAGAACTCACCACACACACACATAGTATAAAATGTATAATATATAAATAAATATATATATACGTAGTCGTATGTATATTATAGTATATAGTATATATATAAAATTATATATATAGTATATATAAATAAAAAAATTATATTAAATAATATATATATAATATATACATAATATATACTATAAATATATATAACTATAATATAATAAAATATAATTACAACAAAAACCCACTCAGTCAGCCGAGCCCGGTGAACAACAACTCTCGTAAATCAGTTGATTTTAATTTTTGACGATCAGATTGATTACCACTTGGAGCCCATGTTATACTGATTTTAGATGAAGCATGTGTGTTTTTGTCCTTAAGCACTATATTTATTACTTCCCATTTTATTTATTTCAATGTTTATAAAGATTTGTAGCATTATTTCAGCTCTCCTTAATCAATATTTATCTCTCTCTCTCTTAGTGATTTTCTTTGGAATTTTACGGCGATGTGTGCGTGAGTGTGGAATGGTGTGCGCGTTTTACTATAACAGGGCTCGTACACCATAGCGTATTGGTTTTTTTTTTTTTTTCATTAAAATTATGCTTTTGGTATGTGCGTTTCGTGCAATACCAGACATGTACATTTTGGTTTGTGTGTTACTAGTTTCGGGCGTGTGCGAAACGTATCCAAAAGAAAAACAAAAATATATGAATCTCATTTGCGTATCGGCGTTTGGAATTCGAGTATATAGATCAGTGCGTAGTAGATATAGTATTGGCTTGTTGTGTGTGTGTGTGTGTTTTTTTTTTTTTAATTGTGTAGAATTTGACGATGGTGAGCTCGCCGGTTGTGGAATGGCGTGTGCGGTTTTCTGTAACAGGAGTTACACCCAATGACAAACTAATAAAACGCACACACCACCGTAAATTTCTCATAATTAAAATTTCAGATGTACAAAATATAATTAATTATTACTGTTGATAGGATCCCTAATAATTTAAAACATCAATTTCCATTCATAATCTCCCTAATATATATGCTTAAGATTCCAATTGAATTATATCTATAATTAAACATATATCTACAATTACTATTTAATCCTTTTGATTTAAATATATCCTTCATTACTTTCACAATCTCTTATAATCTCAACTATTTATGGAAAATGAATCAATGAATATCATGATTCTAACTAGACGAGATGAAACTGAATAACAGAGTTACTTTTTGCAAAACGGTGCGAAACAGATGCCGTTTCTTTTCATTAAACAAAATGACGTCGTTTTGAAGCTCGGTGCATAATCGATTATGCACCGTGGTGCACGATATAATTTACGAAATCGGCAGTCGTTGGCCCACTGTATATGGGCCTGGCAACAACATACTCTTATGCAATCTAGTGTAACAACATACTTACATTCCTATGCAATCTAGTGCAATAATACACTCATACTCTCATGCAATCTAGTGCAACAATATACTCACGCTCTTATGCAATCTAGTGCGATAATATAATCATACACTCATACATAAAATAAAGTTCTTTCTGTGGAGGGTTCTTTGTTACTTTCTCGAGTCTCTCTTGACTCTCTTTCTTTCTATCGAGTCTATATTGACTCTTTAATCGAGTCTTCTTTTGGACTCCCCTTTTCTTGAGTCTCTGTTGACTCCTTTCTTGAGTGTTTGTTGACTCCCTTTCCTTCTCTTATATATACTCGTAAAATGGCTTAGGGTTTCACAAAAGTGTGACTTACCCCAATCGGGAACGACATAATTCCGACCCAATATCTCCTACCGTCTACAGAACCAATCTCGTGGTTCAAACTCTGTGGAATCAGGTATCGAACTATTAGTGTGCACACCCCCTACCAGGATTCCAAGCCTGGCGGGAAGTTTCCAATCTCGTAACGTGGGAGTACGCTGCGTTACATACTCTGGAACCGTAATGTCATAAATATCTCCCGAAGAGGAACATAGTCCAAACGGTATCCTCCAAAACCTCACCGATATAGATAATTACATAAAATATATCTCTCATGCATCAATCTCATGCATGCAACATTCTACTATTTCTCAATGCATCAAGAATGATATATCACATGCTTCTGATTTTTGAAAGTATTCTTGGACTCACGTTGGTCCTTTTTATGCATTTTTTGAAATATGACGCATGTGAAATGTCAAAAATGTTCTAGATCATGCTTCTAAATCATGTATAAACTAACATGAAGTTATTCAAGGATATATCATCATGCTCGGTTTGCAAAATAGCAACTTCGATCAATGCAATTTCACTCAACAAGTATGCTTCTATTCTCATGGATCAAATAATACAATTTAATCATGCTTTCATAATAAATCCTATTCTCAAAGATCATGTTTCTTTAATCAATAAAAACATTATTTGATCACAAATTCAACAATTTCTCAAACATAGAGAGTTAGGCAAAATATGCACTGTGTCACATTTTCTTCACAAATCAATTTTCATAGCATACTCGTTTTTAATCCAAATTCAACGAAATCAAAGCCTAAAACGTGCTCAAGACGATCCGAAGAGCCGAGCCACAAGGGCCAGTAACATTCGGTCCGAACGACACGTAGCTGAGCCACAAGGGCCCAGCCACTGCACAAAATCATCATCAGAACAAGAAACTTCAAGGGACCTCTGGGCCACGGGACTCCTCAATTGGTACACCGCCCTGCCATGAGCCCCAGTTATTAAAGTTATCGGGACTTAGGCAACGGGCCCCCTCATCCAAGGGCCAGTGTCCTATCTCGTTTTATGGCACGGCTTATGTCGGCGGCCCTTTTGATGCGGCGCGCTAGGCTGCCACTCGATGATCTTGTGACACTATGGTTGATGCACCAGATAACTTCTACTGCAAAAACTTAGTCCAAACACTTCGAAAACACATTCCAACATTCACAAAATATATACTCTAGATCACTTCAAACATAAACAATTAAAAAACTTCATTAGTTCTACTCAAAACCTAAGGCGTTATCCAAAGCCAAAGAACTAAAAGGATTGAATCCATGGGGTATTACATACCTCTTGTAGACTCTTCTTCTTGCTTTTCTCAGCTCCACTTTCACTTTCAAGAGATCTCATACTAGGCAACGACCCTCCTCCATAGGCCGTGTCCTAGTCCGTTATGCACGGCTCTTAAGTCGGCGGCCCTTTTGGATGGGCCGTGGATAGGCATTTGTCCACTCTGATCTTATGCTGCACCATATTTGTGCACCAGATAGACCTTCTACCTGCAAAACTTGTCCCAAAACTTCCAAAACAATTCAAACAATATCCACAAAATAATATCTTGAATCACTTCCAAACACTAAAACACATAAACTTCATAGGTTTTCCTACTCAAAACTAGGCTTCACAAGCAAAACTAAATGAGGAATCACATGGGAGTTATACCTCTTGAATAGACCTCTTATCTTCTTGCATTGGTTCACAGCTCCAATACACTCAAGGATCTCATTACTCTCTTTCCACCTTAAAACATCTCAAACAACCACACAAGGCCTAAGTCATAAAACCTTAAGAAGAGATGTTATGCAAAGAAAATGAAGAGAGGAGGAAATGAATTGAAGAAGAAGCTTACATATTATAGGTGTTGACAGCCAAGGAAGACGATCAGGAGGAAATGAGGCCTAACCATTCTATTCTTAAAGGGTTCAAAAACCCACTCTAGGTTGATACACAATGATTGTGAGGCGAAGGAGCGGTTAATTCTACAGCTAAAAGATGAATCAGGATGATTATTTTGGAATCGGCCTTGTCGGTCCACCTTGCAACATGAATCATGGACTAAAAATGATATTTCTTTATTACTTTGGGGTGGAAAGTGAATTTTCCCAAAAGCTATATGGATGAACACTTGTTCAAAATTTCCTTTTTAATTCTCCCGGTCTCACTCAGGTAAAATTCTCGATTTAAATTTTGGTACGCGAAGTACCCGAAAACTTTGGAATTTTTGAATGAAATACATTTCTTCGATGTCGATTAATTTTAAAAATGGAACAAAATTATTTTATTCAGACACCGATTGACCGCAATTTTTTTTAATGGAATGAAAAAACTACTTTGGGATTTCTTAATACTGGATTTATAAATTGAAATTTTGGATTGTTACAAAAGTACACAATTTATATACTGAATGTTCACAATTCAAACTGTAAACATTTAGTATGTAAATTGTGAACATTTAATAAAGGAATAAGGGTCAAATAGATCCTTGAACTATTGATGAAAATGCAATTAGCCCTTTTAACTATAAAAAGCTTCAATTAAGCACTTAAACTTTTTTTAAAAAATGCAATTTGACTTTTTTACAGGTTACCATCAGGTAAGAGGTTAAAATTAGTTGACATGAACATCCACATACATCCCAATAAAAAATTAAATGGTTTTTTTTTTTAATTAATTGTGCCATGGCAGCGTTGTACTTCTTCCAGTTGGACTGAAAGAAGACGATTGAGCTGCCATGGCAGCATTTATTAAAAAAAAATTGTCTAAAAGAAGTGACATGCAACAACATCAAAAGGCTGCATAGAGAAGTGGATGGGATGCGCTCTGTGAAAGGCTTTTAGATACTTTCATCCATTGACACCATTAATCTTGATTTAGAAACCTTGTAATTTCACTATAAAATTATGTGTATGTGAAATTATCCCTTTTCTGTATTAACTATTAAGCTTGTCGGCGGCAATTTTCAAACAGAATCATAAGAATTTTGGGACTTATAACACCTAAAATATGAAGCTGTCACACGTACACTACGAAATTTGCTAAGAAACTTGCTAAGAAGAAAAAGAAACAAAGCAGAAGGAGGTCAAGAGGCAGAGAAGAATTGGCGGTAAAGAGGAACTAGGGTTTGGTTAAATTTCATTCAGCATAAAAGCTAAAAGCTCAAATGTTCAAAATATACACATCAGGATTGGCAAAGCTCCAATTTTATCCTAACTAACTCCCGGATTCCATGCTACATGATCGTTTCCTTCACAGCTTGTCGTTTATTCTGATTTGGCCGTTAACTCCCCGTTACCAAACGATGTCGTTTGCCTAACTAAAAACCTTCCAACTAACTCTTCTTCGGACGACAGCGTTTCATTAAGTGGATGGTTAATTGAGCCCTAATAGAAAACGGCACCGTTTCAACTCTTCATTCTTTTTAAAACATCCCCAAATTAATCCTGATCTCTTCCTTAACTTCTGCACTTCATTCATCCCCTTCTCTTTCCTTGTTCGTTACAGAAGCCAACCTCGAATTTTCAAGAATATATGTTGGTGATTTCTATATCATTGATTGAAAGCCATGTTAAGGCATCAACAGTACAGTGATAAACAACAAATTCTTTAAAAAAAAAAATTAATAAACGCCACCATGGCAGCTCATGGAAGAAGAAGACGTAGCGTTTTCTTCTAAACTGGTTACCAAGTTGCCATGACAGCAATTAATTAAAAAAATTATTTAATTTTTTATTAGGATGTAAGTAGATGCCAAGTCAGCTAATTTTAAGTCATTATCTAATAGTAACCTGTAAAAAAATCTAATTGCATTTTTTTAAAAAGTTGAAGTGCCTAATTAAGCTTTTTGTAGTTGAAGGGATTAATTACACTTTCATCAATAGTTCAAGGGTCTATTCGACCTTATCCTTTAGGCCTTTAGTATATAAAATTGTGAACATTCAATATGTAAATTGTAAACATTCAGTATATAAATGTGTGAACATTTAGTATATATAAAGTGTGTATTTTGCAGTCGTTATATTATAGATCGCGGTGCATGTGCACGCGGTAAAAAACGGCGCCGTTTCTTTAAGTAAAGAAACGGCCCGCCGTTAGAGTTAACGGAGTCCGCTTGTTGGTGTATTAAACACCAACTGACACTACAGTATTATCTAAACCGCACTGCAGTTATATCAAAAATGATTTGTAGTTATAATCGCCTGAAACTGCAGTGTATATATAAATGAAACTGAATAACATTTCAATATTTGATGTATATTGTACAATGAAGCTGTAATCATATACTCAAAATGATCATGTAGTATGAATGTTCCTAAATCGAAACTATAGGTGTATACATAAAATAAATTAAATAACATTTTAACATATTTGAGTCTATACAATATTGAATGAAACTATTAAACTATATCGAAATGAAACTGTAGTTGTATTGAACTGAAACTGCAGTGTATACAAAATGACACTGAATAACAGGGTTACTTTTTGCAAAAGGTGCGAAACGGCGGAAACAAACACTGTTTATTTTCATTTAAAAAAAAAGACCGCGTGCATAATCGATTATGCACCGCGGTGCATAATATAATTTGCCGTATTTTTGGACCCGTGTCGACCTTCCGAATAATTTGCCCATCCAAAGCAATCATTATTGTGTGGACCATGGTCCATACAAATTGTGTGGACCATATTTTACATATTGTAAAATAATGTACATTCAATACAAAAATAATGTACATTCAGTACAAAAATAATGTACATTGTATTCAGATGATGTACATTATTTTTGTACTGAGTATACATTATATTGTATAATGTACATTCAGTACAAATATAATGTACATTTAGTATATTAAAAATGTACTTTTAATTATGGTCCAGTAACAATATGTGGACCATGGTCCACACAATAATTTGCGCATCCAAAGGTATTGGGCTTTGAAGCTTCATAAATATGGGCTGGACTTCTAAAAATATGATGAAGCCCAGCCCAATTCCCACTCAAGATTTTACCTGATTTCTGACTGCCTTCCATTCGTCTCGTCTTCCTCGAGTCAAACAGCAAAGATTCACATTTAACTCAGTCACATCCGCCGACCAGCCACCGCAGCAACCGCCGTTCTCCGCCGCCGCCAGCCGCCCCTCTGCCCACTCCCCATGTAAAACGCCAATGCTATCTTAGTCACAGAGTCCCGGCTTTAATGGACTCACAAAAGCTACCCAATTCCCAACCCATGCGAGTCCTCATTCGACCCCCAATCCCACCCCCAGCTCATACCTCCACTCCCTAGCCCCACCCCACTCCACCCCCTCCTCCTCACCCGCCTCCGCTGAACGGCGTCGTAGTTGTCGGCTTCATCGGGAAACGTCATGCTGATGTCACGAGCTTAATCAACAGAATTATCGACTCAAATTCTTCGGTTCGGGCGGGTTGGACAGGCCGTTCGCATCGAGAATTTGGACATTGGTGAAGAAATCAAGAGTTGGTTTAGGTTTAGGGATATCAGTTATTACCATGATGAGGAAAAGGGGATTTTGTATTTACAGTACTCATCGATCGAGTGCCCCGCGCTGGAGGGGAATATGGAGTCTCGTATGGGTTTTGATTCCATATTGGAGGACTATGAGTTCAGGGATCTTCAAGCTATGCTTTTTATCTTCTCTGTCAGTTTTTCTCCATCACATTTACACTTTCATTTTAGCTTATCCTTAAACAAGTTTAAACGTTTATCTTGTTTTGATTCACATTGCACCCTTTCTATTTGTGGTTCAATGATACTTGATTGTGATGTCAATGTAGTAGAAAGGATTAAAAATTTAGAAGTGACCTATAAGTTTAGCTATAACCTTATGGATTAAGAGGAGAGACAAGTCTTGTGAACTGAGCCACTGAGGAGTGGTAAGAAGAGAGGTTTTAGACATAAGCTTAAGGTGAAGCTCTTGTTTATGCCATGAAAATATATATTTTCTGTACTCAACCTAGCTTCGCTGTGATTGCTTGGTTCTACAATTTGAATTTAACAAAATGAGATACTGCTTCCTTTAATCTGATGGTTTTTGGTGTCCCTTATTGTTTGATCATGTATGGTGGAACTATTTTTGGAACATATTGGGAATAAAAAGAAGGAAGAATATAAGCAACTAACTGACCCACAACTGGCATTTTCAGTTTTTGTTAATCCACTTCCTTCATTGTAGAGTGGAAAAATAATTTATCTTTGTTATATAACCTATCATTTCTTATTTTAGATTGGTTTGTATATATGTGGTTTATGATTAGACAGTAGTATTTTTCAGTGATACACACAATAAAACTGGTATTGATTCTTGTGATTGCAAATTCATGCATTGCTAATCATAGATGAGACAACTGGTTTAGGAGTATTATTTTTCGGTACAATAATAAAAAAACTGCATTTGATTCTTGTGATTGCAAAATCATGCATTGCTATTCATAGATGAGAAATATGAGATACTGGCTATCTCCTGAGGCGATAAGGCTTCATTATGATTAGCATTTTGAAGTTATGTTGTTTCATTTGAATTTAATTTAAAGAAGTATACAAATCAGAAAGGATTAAATATATGAACCTTCTGTCTTTTATGGCATATTTTATTCACACAGATTTTGGGTTTCTTTGCTTATCAATCTTGTCTTGGGCGGAACAAATTTATGACTTCAGATGTGAAACCTGTATGGTCTTGCCTCTGGAGTCTTAGTCTTAGGCTTTGGATTAGAGATGTTACTTCATTTATTGCATCCTTTTTTTCCTTGGTGAGTGATTCAATTATTATTAGTTATGCAGGTTTGCCATGTAGTAATTTTTATTCAAGAAGGATCACATTTTGACACCCCGACACTGAAGAAATTTCGCATTCTGCAAGCTGCCAAAAATGCAATGAGTCCATTTGTGAAATCGCAAACTGTACCCCCATCAGCATCTGGCTCACGATTCTCATCTCCGTCACGGACTTCTATATCAGAATCATTGTCTAACAATAATTCTCCTGTCAACAGCCGAGGCATTTTAAGTCGTAATACTTCGGCAATTACATTGATGCCAGGGTTAGGTTCATATGCCTCTTTATTACCCGGACAATGTACTCCAGTAACACTTTTTGTTTACCTAGATGATTTCTTAGATAGTATTCCTGGTTCTAGTGTTGAGAAGCCACCAGAGATGTCCTCACTTAACCAATCATCAAGTTTGAGTAGTTTGCTCAGGCCAAACTTGCCTACAAAAGGACCTGGTTCAGTAGTTGTGCTTGCACGCCCTGTAAATGAAACTGAAGGTGGATTTAGAAAGAAATTGCAATCATCCCTTGAGGCACAGATCCGCTTTTCAATTAAAAAATGCCGAACACTTTCAGGGTCTGAAAATAGTCATAGGGCTAGAAGTGGTGCTATGTCAAATTCAGCTCCTTTGTTTTCGCTTGATGCTTCAAAGGCTGTTGTGCTGTAGACATATCTTCAATTCGAAAGGTGAGTCGCTTGAATTTGCTACGCATTGTGGAAGTATTCTATCTGGGAAGGCATCTTCAGATGCTCTTTTGCTTGAATGTCACAGCCAGAGTGGAAACAGAGAGACATACTTTCTGTTAAGGAGTTCATCTGCAGGCAGTTGGACATATTAAGAGGAAGAGGGGGCATGGTTTCCAATAGCAATAGTGGTTCAGCTACTGGCGTTGGCATGGTTGCTATAGCTGCAGCTGCTGCTGCTGCCTCTGCTCGGCTGCTTCTGGAAGGACATTTCACTACTCCGAACTTCCAAGTCTGGACATCTGGTCCTCTTCTAGCAACTTATTTTACATGCAATCCTCTCTGCCCAGCATGGATATATAGATAAAACTGAAATCAGCAAGAGGAAACCCCGTCGGCAGAATTCTGTTTCACCACCCATTGAACGCAGTGCATCAAAAGTTAAGTGATCCTCTTGAAACTGCAGTTTCTTATTTATCAAGTGGTAGAGGATGAATGCTAGATTTTCCACTTTATGGTGCCAAAAGGCACTTCCTGTAGCTAAGGAGGTTTATTTGAATGACTTGCCTCCTGCTACCCAACTTCTCAGCACAATGACCATTTGGAGAGAGCTCTGTCTGCTTTTAACTCAATGGTCAAGGGACTGCTGTGCAGTTGTATATGAAAAAGTTAGAAGATGAATGCACAGCCATCTGGTTCTGGCAGGCAACTATGTGATGCAATCAGTCTCACAGGAAAACCATGCATGCATAGGAGACATGAAGATGAACTGGCACTCTGCATTCCAGTGGATATGTCTTCCTTCATGCTTGTGCCTGTGGTCGATCGAGAAGGCTGCGATCAGACCCTTTTGATTTTGAATCAGTAATGTTACATTCAATTGTTCTATGGATTGTGATAAGCTACTCCCCATGCTCCAGCCTCCTCGTGGGAGTGTTATTGGGCCTGTTCAGCCTCTTCATGGAGTTTAGTTCGAGTTGGGAATGCCAGGTACTATCAGCCATCTAAAGGTTTAATTCAGAGTGGCTTTAGTGCTACAGAGAAGTTCCTTTCAAAGTGGTCCATCTTGCTTGAGAAACAGAAAGTGTTAAATGCTCCACTGCCAAGCAATTTTCAGCAAGACTCTTCCATTGTTTCATAGCGAATCCAAGATGATTCTAATCCAGACACAATGGTAGATCAGGTTGGTGTTATAAGATTGCATGATAAAGAAATGCGAAGTGAAGTGAAGATGCAAAGAAAATCCTCTCTAGGAGATATTAGAGGTGAAGATAAGACTAACAGTTTCAGTAAAAAACTATCTAACTTTACTATGAGGAAACCTTTCTCTGAGGTGGTTGCTGGATCAGCAATCCAGATTCAGCATTTCCTCCTCTCCAATCAAAAGCACAACCTCAGTCATCAATAGTGAAGGGTATGAAACAGCAAAGCGATAAAGATGGAGCTAGAGAGAAGGTCAGTAAATCACTGATGCTGAAGAATCTGAAAAAGTTGGGCCATTCCTGCTTTGGGATGAAGCTGTGAATGGAAATGTTACTCTTTCTAATGGGCTTCAGTAAAGTCAATCGGTTTTCAGAGATAGATAGTGATATTTTCTATGCATATCCAACAGCGTGCAAAAACCAAACAGTTACCTCTTTGAACATGTAACCATCTACATTGGTTTTAGCATGAATTGTCCTCATGGGCACCGATTATTTGTCCTCAGACCATCTCAATGAACTTGGTTCCCCTTATTTGGTGACTGAAGATTCCACTACAGTTTGGAGCGTGAAGATATAAATTGGCAGAACATCCAAAGCGGGTTAATGGAGGTCATGGTAAAGGCCGCCGTCAATCAAATGGAAACATTTCTGCTGCATCTAGTAGAGTTAGAAACTTGGAGAAGTCAAAAGGAGAGAACAGATAATGGCTATGTAGATGGATCAGTGCAACCTTCCAAGCCCCCTAAAGAACAGTCCAGTATGATGATAGATGCTGCTTCTTGTAAAGATCTTGAACCTAGACAATCTCATAGCCTTGCTGGCACTGGCTACACTTCCCTTGTTGAATAGAAATTTGCCACTATACATGAACTGCCCACACTGTGTGAACTTGAGAATAAGAAGGATGAGACAGATGCTAAATTTGCAGGCAGTGTTTACAGCTTCAGAGGATTTTTGTGGTAGACATCATAACCTTTTATTTTTTGTCAATTTTGTCAATGGTTCTAATCTAATATGAGCTGTCATAGAGTATTCCTCTTTATCTGTTTTTTTCCCGGACTGATTATGCATATCCATTTAGTACTCTGTATGATTCTGCTAGGGAGTAAAATACTTTTTAACTCAATTATGCTAAAATATTCAGACAAAGGAATTCTGGCTGCAGAAAGTGATGCATTAAGAGGAATCTGATTGACGTAGAAACAAATTGCCTCTGAAATTCCTGTTGTCTGCTTACTATATTATGGCTTGTAATCTTACTTTTCTGATTTCATTCAAAACTCCTTTAGTTACAAGATTTTGGGGTTATGACTGTTGATAATTAAATTTTGCATTTTACAATAAATTATGCATTTGGGGTTATCTTTTCTGATTTCATTCATATTTCGAGCCTCATGCACTCGTGTTTCCATTTTCTTTTTTCTTGCTTGTTTAGTTGTTTATATTTTGCGACTTTCAGCTGTTAACTACTTTTCCATGTATGATAACTAATTATTTTTCAGGCAGCTCTGTTAAGTATGTATTTTGATTTGCAGGTCACACCTCCATTTCCTGTTGTCTTAGCAGCATGCCCCATTATACAATTTGAGGTAACTCCTTCCAGGTTGTTAATACAAGTCTGGGTTTGAATTGTAATCTCAAATGGAAAAAAATTTTCTCATCACTTTTTGCAAGCAATAAAGTCACATTATGTCATTTAAATACTAAAGCATCTTTGGTCATCAAAATCATGAGGGAGAGTTATAGATTAACAGGGAAAGTTGGAAAAGGCTTAGTCTTTGAATAGGGAGGGGATACAATTTCCCCGACTAAAGACTGAGAAGTTGCTAATAATTGAAAACTCTCCATTTTGTCTAACAAAATAGGCATACTGCTGTCTGTTTGTCCTATGAGCACCTAAACCTTTAATGAGTGGAACATCTATCAGTGAAGCAAGAGAACCACAAGGCATAAGGTGATCGTTGAGTCTTGCCATTTTAGTTGATGTTCTGAATGCTTAGTCTTTATTGCATGTTTGTACCCTCTAATTACACACTAAACGAGTTCCTATGCAGTCGGGTTCCTTTTTTTAATCCAATATATTTCTGGTTAACAATGAGTTGATTCCTAATTAATTCAAAGATGGAGAAAAATTGTAGGGAACTAGGTACTTGTACAATGAATGAATGAATAGAAATATCTGTTTGAAAGAACATTTTCTACTAATGCTTGAGAATGATAGAATCTTGGAGAATAATGACATTCCTCTCCTCACTTCACAGGGTAATTTTCATCTTTCAATGCAGTTTATTAGTGGTGGTCAATGTCATTGTTGAAAAGCATAGGAGTGATAGAAGAAACAAATTTAAAACTCAAAAATGGAAGCCACATTTGCCTTTGCTATGCTTGTGTTTTCAGTTGATACTCTTGTTGTCATTGGCTGAATAAAATCCTCTTGAATATTAGGAAACTCCTAGTAGGAGTGCGAGTGGGCTTAGTTTCCTATTCCTATTAGGCTTGATTTAGTCCCCACGTTCCTATAAATATAGGATCCTTATATAGATAGAAGTATAGTACACAAAGAGACAATTATTGTAATCTTTCATTATAATATATATCTATATATATATATATTCTCTTTTTCTTTGGTTTCTCATATTTTGTTACCGCCTAACTGGCGGGGGGGTTGTTATTCTCACCCGCCTAGCCTTTTCAATCCCTCAAATTTAAACATGGTATTAGAGCCTAAAAAACACTAAAACAAAATTCTTTCTTCCCACCGTTCGCCTCAATCATCCGCACCGCCGCGACTATTCTTCCTTGTTCCAACGTCTCTAGTGGTTTTTCTTCCTATCTTTCACCACTGGACCTCTTGGAACCTCATTGCGAGCCTACGCCTGAAGACCCATCCCAGCTGCCGCGCATGCGCTGCCACCGTCGTAGGATGTTTTCTCGGTTTTACGGCCAGATCTCTTTCTCCTCTTGTGATTTTGTGATCTCACTTCCTACACTGTGGATTCCTCTCCTCTTTGCGACATATATCTTGGAAAATTTTGTCGTCATCCTGCACAAACTCCGGCATCACGCCGCCGCCCGCATCCTTCATGTGCTGGCGAGCTCCTCACGCGCCGGCGATGATGTATTTTTCTGGTTCAAATTTTCCAGATTGTTGTTTTGCCCTCTTTGGACCTTCTCCGGCGAAATTTGAATGTTTTTTTGGGTTTGTTGCCAAACTTCTTTCCCGTGTGTTTTGGCATAACCGTGTTTGTTTCTTTATCTCCGGTATGCCATGTTTATCCCAAGGTGTTCAATTTTAGCACTACTATCATTTTATTCCTAAAGGCCTTTGATTATTTCCCATGTTTCAAGTAAGGGGGAGTGTGACTATCTACAATCAATCGTGTTCTATTTTACTCTTTTCTCATCGATGCCAATCAATGTGTTATCTTCATCACGTTGCTTTGGTTTATCTTCATTATTATGGGCTCTACTTTATCCTTTGCTATTTGTTGCTCCCTTTCGCCTCTACCACTCTTGATCAAGGCTTTTTTGGCATGTCCTAGAGTGTTTATGTTGTGTTATCTTGAGGCTGTTCATGTTCAACTCTATCCTTGGTGCGTTCATCTTCATTCCCAAGGATCGTGTTCAACTCCGTTCTTGATGTGTTCGTCTTCATTCCCAAGGAATGGTCAGGCATGACGCCATCTCTTTTGAAGCCATCCATCCTCTAGCTGCACCAATCTTCATTTGTAATTTTGAGTGAGGTAGAGTGCTTGTTTTAATCCAAGCTAGGAACTTCTAGATGTGTCAGCTTGCGGGGGAGTGTTGAATATTAGAAAACTCCTAGTAGGAGTGGGCTTAGTTTCCTATTCCTATTAGGGTTGATTTAGTCGGTTAGTTCCCCATGTTCCTATAATATAGGATCCTTGTGTAGATAGAAGTATAGAATGATAAAGTTATTGTAATTTCTTCATTATAAGGTATGTATTTACTATTTTAATTTTTAAATTAATACTAGTATACTGTACTATATTATATATTCTACGGTTAGTCTTATATATTTACCGGCGCGCCCCTGCCGTGATCCAGCGTCACCGGGCCCCTGACCCGTCACCTATCGTCGCTCCTGTTTTCTTTGTCTTCCTCACATGGATTTCGCTTTGGCGCCCTAACTGCACGGGGTGGCTTGCTTATTCTTCCACCTCAGGCGGCGCCCCGGCCGCCGCTTTTCAATCCCTCTGACCACTCTCCTCAGACACGACTCTGTGGGTCTGGCCCCGTGGACGGTGATCACTCCCGCTCTCTCTGTTTCTCTGTGTTTATGCGCTCTGGCATGATGCTCTCAACCTCACAGGCACCTGGCCGACAACTCTTATTACGACAATACAGTCAATCTTGGCACTGCCTTTTGTAGGACCCGCTCAGGGAAGACGTGTCGTATAGCACCGTGAGCTTCCCCGTAACAAATGCCTGTTCTGATTTCTTACAGTAGTCTTAACTGGTGTACAGAGCGCTCCTGACCCCTTGCCTTGACCGCTTGTTAACCTGCTGTAGTCCTTTCCTTACGCACGCATACCTCCTGATTTGCAATTAGCCCGCTAGCTAGGGTACCATGCGTCTTTTTATCCTTTCTCTTTTTCTTTAGCCGTGTTCCTTTTTGGTTGGTTCGTTGTTGTTCGTTGGGAGGGTTGTCCCTGTAGCTTCCTTCTCTTGTCGACTAAAAAAGGTCGTTCGTCCGTTCCCCAGACATTCACTCAGGGTATCCACTGGCCTCTCGCCTCCATCGTGTTCCCAGGACCGGTGAACAACAGAAATGTGCCAGTTTCAGCCTCTAGCGTGTGCCGGTGTTGTTCGGCCCGCAGACCGCTCGTGTCTGTCCACTTAGCGCGTCCCTGCGTCCGGCGTCCCTTACTGCGTGCCCCGTAGCCACCAGTCTGCCGCGGATGTCGCGACCAGTCTTGGTCCTCTAAGGCCCTTTCTGAACCCACCAGCACTGAACGTCACCTGCCCTCGGACTACGACCAGTGCGCCGTTACCGAACACTACCCGACGCCCCCAGCCGGCGAGAACGGTCGTCTCCAGACGGACAAGACGGCACACTCTACCTGAGACCGATGACCTCTCCCCTCGACAAATTCAGTTAACACGGACTCGCTAAATGCGTGCCGCGGATCGCCAGGTGATAAATAACCTGCAAAATTCATGGCAGTGTCGAGAATTACTGGCATAGCAATCCTCTCGCACCTGCGGTAAACATTCGCCTTGGACCCCATGTTCGACTACCCCCTACCCCGCTGTTCCGGTTCCTTAACCTGTTCTCCGAAGATCCCACGCGATTTAGCGTGCGCTGCGATAAGGACATCACGACAACGCCTGCTCGATATCCGGGCTGTGCTATCTTCAGCCTTTTCCGTCTGACTTTCGGCATTGTCCCTTGTGGGCCTCCACCGACAACAAGGAGTCAGGATGTACTTGGTTAGCGTCTACCAGCCCGTCTGTCTTTAGCATCTTGTAATGTGGTGATAGAAATTTAATGTTGCATCCGTCGCATTCTGCACTTTCGATAGACACATTCACCTTCGCACCTCCACGCGAACGACCAGATCTGTAACTGGATACAAGCAGCTTTGGCCCCATGGCATTGCCTTGGAACCCTGGATGAGGTCTGCCTACCGTGGATGGAATCTAGCTCATCTTTTCCCCTACTCTGAGCCACTTGGACCAGGGTTGCATGCACGACCCCCCTTCCACCCATTTCAGCTGAAACGAACTGTACGAATAAATAAAAAACGTTACCGGCACGCTATCACCGTAACGCTGAGTTGGTAAACATTTTTGTTTTCAGGTTCCATTATCCACTGGAATTTTCAAAGAAATCCAAAACCGCTTGACTCTGCACCTTTTGGAAGCTTTTTCGAACCTTCAGCGGTAGTCGCTCCCTCTCTCCTTCCTTCTAGGTATGCAGCAAACCAACCCAGCGCTCAGTGTCGGAACCCGCATCTTCGCTACTTCGGCAGTCTCAGTACACTCTGTGCCACCTCGGCTCCAGTAGTTGCCAGGCAGTGCCCGCGCCGCAAAACCCCAGAAACTCTTCTGCTTCTAAATGCAATTACCCGTTCGACACTTTATAAAACACAAAAATGAAAATGACAACTTTCGCACGGCACAACATAACCAACCCAAAATAATGTTGATAGGGGTATCAGTGCAGGTCTCTTCAAAAATATGTTTAGCCGGGATTCCCTTCGACGCATGGTATGGAGCATCTCTACGGAGACCCAGTCAAACCTCTGGTATCAGCCAAAAATGCGTAGGATATTATACTCATAGAACTTCTACGTACGTCGGTGCCTCGGTGCAGTGTTGCAGACTCGCTCGCTAAAGCAGCTGCTGCGGTCGCGGACTGGTGCTCCCGGCATCATTTGCGGGTGACTACGTGTGCCTTGGATGGAGTTGGATATAGTCATAGTCTATTTAGTGGTTTTATAGCATAATTTGCACTTCCACATGGGTGTATATATAGTAATATATTTTAATTTTAATCGATTGCTAAGATGTTATGGGATGTGGAGAATGATTCAGCCGCTCATGTCGATATTGCGATAGAGCGTGTCATCGCTTTGGGCACCGTATCGTGAAGATTGGTACCGCACCGGTCCACCAGCTGCGATGTGCCAGCAAGACGAACTGGTTTGACACAATCTGAAAGATGTCTGTGTGAATAAAGCAATACAAGTGTTTCCTGCTCACTTATGTTACCCGCCAATTAGTCGCAAACTGCTGGGTATGGTTTAAGCACATCATAAGTTGGTGGTAATTTGTCCTTCGGGTAAAGTTAATAGAGTTTCAGTAGGGATTAACTATGTATTGTCGCAGTCGGATAGGTATCAATCATGATAGATAACGATGTAAACAGGAGAAACGTGAGTCGGCGAGAAGGCAATGAGGAGCATCGTAATGTATGGCTAAGCGTTTATCCTGGATGGCTGTTAGATTGTTTTGACGTGTACTCGGTTGGCAATTTTGTGTGTGGGAGCTATTGAAGGGTGCTTTAAGTTTCAGGTGAGTATCAACGGAACATCTTTCTCCATCATGCACGATAATTTGTGTCATGATAATCTTTTGATGTGCTACGGGTTGTGTTTGTGAATTTGGTCATGGTGTAACTATCAAGCAATTCACAGTCCAGGATTCCACTATTATGGACCGTGATAGCAATCGGTATGTACGAAGCTAAGCGTATGAGTGTGCCCAATAGCTTTGCATGGGATTTTGGTCTTGTATACTATGGAATGATGAGGATCATTAGCGTATGGTAAAAGTTTACGAAGTGTTAGTATGTTTAATGCTATTCACGTTTGCAGCACTAAGAGATTGGGTGGGAGCCGTGGGAATTTTAAAATGTGGCACAACCCCAAGTTGACATTGGATGATGGCTGGAAGTCATTGTGCGTTGATCGCGGAGGTCCTATGCGGGTAATGGCTGATTTCTGTTCCAGTCTGTGTAGGGTGCTTTTTGAGCAGAAATGATTTTGCCCGGCGTATCTGCAATCAGGTCATTTTCATTATAGCCGAGGAGTGGATTCCTGCAAGGGCTGCTGTATACTAGTCGCACTAGAGTTCGCAATCTGGTTGGAGTCAAGATCATAAAAAAGCAGGCGTATCCTTCTCGAAGTATATCGGATCAAGCAGCATAAACATGTGCGTGAGAGCTGATTTTGGTCTTTGTTGCTGTGTAGCATTCTTGGCCCCATGAGTGTTGGCGGAGTGGACGATGTGTAGTGAGTCTTTTGCCAGATAATAAGTGTGGTGCATTGTGGCATGAGTAATTGATGGTAGTTGTGTGTCAGAGATTACGTGCAATTGGTTTGTTTATACTAGTGCTCTCTATTTCCGCGTTTTGCCTGCTTGGGTTATTTATGGAAAAGTGTTTAGTGGAGTAGGTCTAGGCTTCTCTGTCAAATATATGCGTTAATTATGCAAAATTTCATAGTCCGTAGTAAGTGTGAGTTCGTGTTAGGCCTTAGCTAACAGTATACGCTACTGTTAGTTTTTTTGTGGGATTTCTAGTTTATTATTTGCTTTGTTTTTTAAGTCCAAAATCGGACTGTTATTTGAGGATTTCTTGTTATTCATTTAGTATAATAGTTATCTTTTTCAAGTGAGCCTTATTTGGCTGTCCG